>CM072522.1:2502920-2687920 GCA_036898135.1 Oncomelania hupensis | reverse complement strand
GCAAAGAAACTTGGCAGACACGCACAAAGCAAAAACTCACTGACAAAACACTTTTTTTTAAAGTATGTACGCTTATCGGAGAGCTTTCGTTGCAAAAACGTGGATTAAGAAACTTATCTTCTGTGATCAAACTATATGATGTATCATTTTGAAGTAAACTAAACAGTTTCATATTCACTTTAAATAATCCACGTACGTATCCTACAGTCACAGGCAATGAAGTCAACCTACGAGCACTCTCCCAAGAGAAATAATACAGCTCCTTTCCTATTTTAAATGTGATTCATAATTATGATCTGAAATGGAAAACTGACACCTAACAAAACACAACTCAGCCTTGAAAGTTAAATTCGGACGTGGGAGTCGACAAATCCTCTGATCTCATTTTGATTATTGTCGATTTCAATTTTCGATAATGACAAACATTTAACTCTTCCACCACCACCACCCTCCACTCTCCCCTCCCAACCCAACAAAAAATGTTCATATTGAAGGGGTAAGAGGTAAAGGTGGTCCCATAGCCTTGTGGCCGTAGGAAAGCGTGATGTTGGAGATCACAATTATCTTCCTATCCTATCCTATCCTGTCCCATAACCCGAAGGTCGTAGGGGCACCACAGATGATCGCTTAACCAGCATACTCCATCTTTCTCTGTCCTCAGCAGCCCTCATGGCTTCGCTCAGTGTCAAACCAGTCCATTCTCGAATGTTGTCCTCCCACCTCTTTTTCGGTCTCCCCCTTCTTCTACCTCCTTGCACTGTGCCTTGCAGAATGGTCTTTGCAAGGCCTGATGATCTGGTGACGTGGCCATACCATCGGAGTTTCCGTTTCTTCACCACTGTGAGCAGGTCATCGTGTTGTCCAATGGCTTGTGTGATGGTCTGTCGGACTTCAACGTTGGTGATGTGTTGGGTATAGGAAATGCACAGAAGTCTTCTGTAGCACCTCATCTCCATGCTTTGTATTCTTCGTTGGAGATCTGCTGTGAGGGTCCATGCTTCGCAAGCATATAGGAAGATGGAGATGACCAGAGATCGCAGCAGTCTTACTTTGGAATGTAGACTGATGGTTCTGTCTTTCCAAATGGGCTTCAACCTTGTCAGGGCAGCAGTTGTTTGTGCGATCCTGGAGAGGACTTCCTGTCGAGACCCATTGTCTGACACAATGGCTCCTAAATATTTGAAGCTGTGCACTGTGTTGAGGGATTGGCCTTGTACTTTGATGTCCGTGTTGATGCCATTGGTGTTGTTGGTCATCATTTTGGTCTTCTCTGCACTTATTTCCATTCCATAAGCTCTGGAGGTGGTGTCAAGCCTCTGTACAAGCTGTTCAAGTTCTTGTTCCTCTCCAGCCAATCCATCAATATCATCCGCAAAACGAAGATTGGAGATTGCTCTGCCCCCTATGCTGACTGTGCCTTCGTGATCTGCAAGAGCATCTGACATGATGCGCTCTAGGAAGATGTTGAAGAGTGTTGGAGAGAGTAGGCATCCTTGACGCACACCGATTGTTGTTCTGAACCAGTTCCCGATGACGCTGTTATGGAGGACTGCACTGGTAGCCTTGTCATACAGGCTTTTGATGACTTCTATGATTTTAGGGCTGATGTTGTACACTTTCATGGTTGCCCATAGAGCTGCATGCCAGACTCGGTCAAATGCCTTCTTGAAGTCTATGAACACATGATATAGATGTTGTTGGTGCTGTAGGTATTTCTCACAGATTATTCTGAGGTTGAAAATCTGTTCAGTCGTACTTCGCCCTGCCATGAATCCTGCTTGTTCTTCAGCTATGATTTGTTCAGCTTGTGGTTTCAACCTGTTGAGTATTATTTTCAGGAGGACCTTGCTGGGATGGCTGATGAGGCTGATGGTGCGGTAATTTTCACACTCCTGAAGGTTACCTTTTTTAGGAAGAGTGATGACAAGCGACTGGGTCCATGGTGTAGGCCATTCCCCACTCTGCCAGATCTTGTTACAGATAGTGGTGAGAGCATCAGTCATCGCTTCTCCTCCTGCTTGTAGCAGTTCCGCTGGTATGTTGTCCACTCCCGCTGACTTCCCTTTCTTCAGCGATTGCACTGCTGCCTCAACTTCTTCCCGGAGAATTGGGAGGATTTCTTCTTCTTCTCTGCTCTCGGGACATGCTAGAACTGATGGGTCTCCATTTGGTGTATGGTTGTAAAGGTCAGAGCAGTACTCTGTCCATCTGTCCAAGACTTCTTGTTCTTCTGTAAGGCAAATGCCAGACTTGCTTTGGATAGTGGAGACTTTGGGCTGTTTAACACTTGTCAGCCGCTTCACAGTCTGGTAGGCCTTCTTGCTGTTGTTCTTGTTCAGATTGTTCTCTATTTCCTGGCATTGATCTTCTATCCAGTTCTCCTTTGCTGTGCGCATGCCTTTTCGGATGTCATTGTTGATTTTTCGGTAGACATCAGCTCCCTGTGAGGTGTTCTTTTTCTTTTTTAACTCTCTTCGTTTATCACACAGATCCAAAAGTTCAGGTGTGATCCACGGCTTCTTCTTTGGTCGGTGCTTGCCAAGGATCTCAGTGGCGGCATCTGTTACAGCTGAGTTGAAGGTATTGGTCATGGTGTTGACATCTACTTCGCCTGCCCCCAAAATAAGCAGTGGTGCAAATTTCCCTCCAATTGTGGCCTGAAATATTTTTGCCACCTCCGGGTCTTGCAGTTTGTCCAGGTCGAACTTCAGCCTAGTGCACTTTGCTGTATTTACTCTCTTCAAATGGAGCCGGAAAGACATCATCACGAGATCGTGGTCACTTCCAATGTCTGCTCCTGGAAAAGTGCGTGTCCTGCCAATGTTGATGCTTGATCTGAAGCGTTTCTTGACCATGATGTAGTCGATCTGGTTGTGATGTTCCCCGCCGGGACTGTGCCATGTCCATCGTCTGGATTTTTTGTGGAGACCAAGCGTGTTTGCCAGTACCAGATTGTTGTATCTGGCAAACTCCAATAGCCTCAGACCCCTGTCATTTGTCTCGTTGTTGCAGTGGGGTCCGCATGTGTCTCCCCAGTTGCGGTGCGCATCTTGGCCAACCTTGGCATTCCAGTCGCCTTGCACTATGACTATGTCCTTCTTCGGCACTTGGTCAAGGACCGCCTGTATATTTTCATAAAAATCCTCCACTTCGCTGTCTTCATAGTCTGATGTTGGGGCATAGGCCTGGATGATGGTAATGTTGAAAGGGGTTGCTCTCAGACGGATGGTAATGAGTCTACTGGAGACTGGGCGGCAACCCATGACAGTGGCTAGAATGTTCTTGTGGACCAAGAATCCAACGCCGTGTTCGTGCCTGTCATCTCTACCGCTGAAATAGAGCTTGTGGCCTTTGTCAGTCGTTGTTTCACCTAGGCCTTTCCAGCGCAGTTCGCTGATACCTAGAACGTTCCATCGATAGTGGTCCAGCTCGTGGGCCAGTTCTTCTAATTTTCCTTCCGCAGTTAGGGTCCTGACGTTCCAGGTTCCTATGACGATGTTGTTTCTCGTGCGGATCTTGCTATATTGTCCATCAGTAGCATACTTAACACCTCCGTCCTGGTGGCCAACGGAAGGCGCGGTCCTTGTGCCGGGTGACGGCCCGGGCGACGACCGATCCGGTATGGAATTAGTGGATTGTGTCATCATGTAGTGTGTCTTGGGCAAAAAAGACCTGGCAGGGCCCAATCCTCTCCAGGCTGTTGGCCACAGCCGAAATCCACGAATACAGTGTGGCTCGCCTTGGCCCTGAGCACGTGGTCGTTGAACCTGTAGTAACGTGAGGTTCCTCCGCCCTGGCCGGTGACTTCTGTGTAGAAGACTTTCGCCCAGTGATGCCGTGCTAACATCACCCCTGTTAGTCGCCTCTTACGACACGCCGGGAAACGTTGGGTCTATTCTATTTGCCCGAACCCACAGAGCAATTATCTTGGGCCAGCGTAATGAGGGTGATATCTCTCTCCCTCGCTGCTTTGACTTCCCCACCCTTAAGAGAGTAGGTACTCGGTTACAGTTGAGTGAACTGGGGACGTTGTTATTTGTCGCTTCAAGTTTTTGCGGTCACCCATCCAAGTGCTAACCGCACTGGACGGTGCTTAACTTGCGACACAGTAGCGAGTGCTCCAACCACTGCGCTATACGACACCCCTATCATATTGAAACGGGATTCAATATCTGTAGCATGCACTTGTAATCAATTAAATTGCAATTGTTTATATTTAATTTATTCTAAAATCACCTAGGTGAAAAGACGTTAAATTAAAGAAACAAAATCTATTTAATTTTTATTTCAATTTTCATTTTTAACGTGGAAGTAGGTATATGAATGTGTTGTCCATGAAACATTATCCTTCGTTATGAGCCTCTCCTCCTTTACCCCCACCCCCATCCCCAGTAGGGGTACCGGGCGTTTCTGTATAAATAATATCCCCACTTTCTGGAAATTTAGTGCTTTAAATTCCTACTGTCGCTGTCTCTCTCCTTTGTTCTTTCTCATTCCTACTTTGTTCTATCAATATACCATACTATCTTCTTCTTCGCTAGACCAGTCACCTACATTTTTTAAACTTGAAAACTTTTCCAAAACTCCTCATTTGTGTATGAGGTCTGTCGGGTCAGCTTGAGATATTGGACGCTTTCTGCCAAATGGTCACTGGAATTCCTATCATATTATTATTTAGCAATGTAGGCATTTTCTATGTATGTGTTTTGTTGATATTTTATAATGATGTTTATATTTTATTTTGTTTTTGTAAACAGGGGTTCGAAAAATTACAGTATAGCCTCAGCGTCTCCTGCCTGGTATGACTTTATTGTAAAGCGACCGGCTGGTGGAGTGCCTACAGTGTTACCATTAGGGTTGTTTTAGCAGATTTTTTATAAGGATCGGGGGTGAATCCTCTTTGAACCAAGTCGTGGTCCTGATTCGGCTCTTTGCAGTCCGCTGGACCCTATAAACAATGACTAACTATCTCTCTCTGTTTTACATTTGTGGAGCTAAAATGACAGGACCAATGTTTAAGTTCAGATGGTGGAAGTACCTACATACTGTTGCCATGCTGACCACTTTTTTTCTTTTCGGGGGGAAAGCGTTAAGAAGGTGTGGACCATATTTCCTGTTTTTCCTCCAAACTTGACTTGCTCCTTCCTTTCTGTAATCATTGTTTGTGTAGCGCTTTTCCAGCTCAAGAGCTGCTCAAGACGTTGGCAGCTACAGGATGTAACTCAAGTCTGCCCGAGAAGGGTCCAGGGCTAGAAATTAACTTTTTTCTTTAGGGGCCACCGGGCCCCTTGATTGAAAAATTTGAGGGCCCACAAGCAACTGTCGGGCCCCAACTTGAAAAATAATGCAAACAAAAAACAAAAGAATTATTGGCAATATAATAAGTAGAAAGTACAATTTGTCTGATAATCTAAAATAAAAACAATTGAATTTCCAATTTTGCTGAGTGATGTCATTTTTATTTGCCTTTTCTTTCACTTTCAAACATTACCAACAAAACAGGGGAAAAAAAACACACACACATACAGTGACACACATATTCCAGTGACTAGTGAGCCTGAAATGGCCATTAAACAAAATAGAAAAAAATCAAGTGAGTCTTTCGTATAATACTTTTCAGTTTTGTGACTGAGTATTGCACAATACACATCATTACATTTTTAATATGAGTAACCTAACAAAAAATCTGACCTCAATGCACAAAAGTTCAAAACAAAACCATGAAAGGGAACTAACCTTAACAGTACTCTTCCTGATAAACTAAAACAAACAGATTTTGCCTTTTTTTTTTAGCCATACTTTCGTACTTGCAAAGATGGACATTTTGCGCTTATGTTGTGCCATAGCCTTTTGTTTATTATATTAAAAAGATATTGAAGTGTATATTAAACTTTTGAGTGCAAAATTAAAGGGTTTTTGCTTCTTTTCTGTTTTTTTTCCTGTCCAAATTTAGGGCACCGGTGTGGGTTGCTTCCCTTGGCCCAAATACGAAACTGCCGAGTAGAGCTAGCTGTAGCAGACGAATTATTTTGCGGGCCAAGCGGGCCCTTCGTTTTTCAACTTTCCGAGCCCGAAATCAACTTTGCGGGTTTTTGGCCCCGGGCCCCCGCTAATTTCGAGCCCTGAAGGACCTAGTGCTCGCTGGGTGGATTTGTGTAGCTGGTTTCCTAGGCCGAAGGTCGCGGGTTTGAACCCCGCAGAGGACAAACTTACGTGACTTAAGTACGAGACTTTTCAGGTCACCGAGGATTTTCTCCGGGTACTCCGGTTTCTTCCATCTTTTCAATAATGGTATTGGCTGCAGTCTTTCTAAAAATTTCAAAACTAAAAATTGGGTTTTCATTTCGTCTTCCAATAGCGACTTGCCTTTACACCACATTTTTGAGTGAATAAATGGGTGTTTGTCGTGTGTCTCCTAACCTGTGAGCGTGTATGTTGGTTACACATTGCCGCGCTTTGAGTCGGATTTAGGAGTAAGGCGCGTATAGAATACATTATTATTATTATAATTATTCTTAGTCTATCACATGATAGATGACATGATCTTTACAAGTTGGAGCGATGGAATGTGTGCGTGCATAGACTAGACCTCGGTGTATACTTCATTGGAAGAAGTAAACTCGCAACAAAAGACAACAGTGGCAGTTGGGAAATGTCCAATACCATCTTTTTGTTTTCGGAAGCTGACAATGTTTGGGCAGAAAGGTCAAGGAATTAGATTTTTTTTTAAACTTTATTATTTAATCACTTTTATATTTCGTGATTTACACCACCCACGTCGTCATGAAAACCCGGCACTTTAAAAATTCCGGTTAATAAGTGCAACAATAACAACGTTGTTAAGTAAGTAGAAACGGACGCGCACGCACACGCACACACGCGCGCGCATTCACGCACACACACAAAAAGAAAGAAATAAAACAAGAAAGAAAGAAAGAAAGAAAGAAATTAGAAGTAAAGATCAAACATACAAACAAAACAAACAAACATAACAGAAGGAGAAAAGAACGAAAGAAAACAAACATAGCAGCAACAAAAAAGGAAAGAAAGATGAACGGAGAATGAAAGAACAGAGGTAGGAAGGAGAGAGAGGAAGAGAGAGAGAGTGTGCTAGAGATAGAGAGAGAGAATGATTGGCAGTGGTTGAAGTCAGTGAGATTGAACTTTCCATTGAACGTACCAGCAATCTTCAGCAAGGATTGAAGCTCCATCTCTTGTTTCTGCACCTGTGGACACCAAATAATCACACGCATCTTAGTAACCATAGCAATCAAAATGACAACATCAACCAATAAAATCTTGAGTATGTTCTTAATGGAGGAATGAAAAGGAAGAATACATGGAAACCATCGAGAAACGATAATAGCAATCCAACCATGAGAATTGTACTGAGCATCACCAAGAGGACAAAATAGACAAATAAACCAACGATAATGCTTCTACAACTAATCTGTACTGCATTTGGCCAACTACAACAAACAACGATGAGGTGGAGGAAAGAAAGAAGAAGAAGAAGACAACGACAAAGAATAAATCTTCTTCTTCTTCTTCTTCTTCTTCTTCTTCTTCTTCTTCTTCTTCTTCTTCTTCTTCTTCTAAGAAGAAGACAACGACAAAGAATAAATCTTCTTCTTCTTCTTCTTCTTCTTCTTCTTCTTCTTCTTCTTCTTCTTCTTCTTCTTCTTCTTCTTCCTCCTCCTCCTCCTCCTCCTCATCATCATCATCATTATCATCATCATCACCACCAACAACAACCAACGCCACTTATAAACTTAAAGAAGAAGAAGAAAAAGAACAACAAAACAATAAGAAAACAACAACGAGAACGAGAACCACACAACCACCAGCCACCCTAATCCAGACATAGTGTGTGCATTATTACTAAAAAGATTAATGCGTTCCCGTAAACTTTCGGCCGTTGGGAAGAGAGGCTTTTGGGATCCTTTTCTCTGGTCCAGCTTAATTAGGGCGTGCTCATCTACTCCCCCTCTTTGCCTCATCTACCCCGGTTGTAAACAGAGCAAGGTACTGATTGAGAGCAAACTAGTTGTGTTGTTGCGCTTATTTGATTGTTTGTGTCGTTGGACGGTTGCCTTTCAAGTATGGTTACCCATCCAAGTACTAGTCGCACTGGACGTTGCTTATCGACACATTTGTAGCTTATTCCCACACTAATGCCACACCAAATGTAGCCATACGTCTGGCTAATTCCCCAGCACAGTAACCCCAACACACGTAATAGGCACATTAAACAATAATCATTGTTCCAGACAAAAACAACATGATGATTGTATTTAGAGTAGGCTAACGCACTGGGACTTACAAAGAGAGGATAACACACACACACATACACACACACACACACACACATACACACACACACACACACACACACGCACAAACACACACACACACACGCATGCGAGTGCGTATATAGAATCACGCAACCATGCAATCTGAAGATTCCTGATCACGATAGGGTATGGTTGGTGCATTTCATTCGCTTTGGAATAGAGGTGCGCTTTGGGAGCTATAGCAGGAACGAAACACACACACACATTGTGGTCATCCCAGCCCATTCCCCTCTCGGACAACTCAGGAACGACATCATAATCAATTAAGCATACTTTGATCTCGCTACTTCTGTAGTTTCCGCCAATGTAACCCCGCTCCCCCAACCCCCTCACCACTCCTAAACCTCTCTCCCACCTCCCCCCCCCCTTTTCATAATTAACCCCAACGTCAGCTGAATTCTTTTCTTCCTGAACTGTCATTTTGTTATTATCACAGAGAGAGAGAGAGAGAGAGAGAGAGAGAGAGAGAGAGAGAGAGAGAGAGAGAGAGAGAGAGAGAGAGAGAGAGACAGAGACAGAGACAGAGACAGAGACAGAAACAGAGGGAGATAAGCGTGTGTATGTATACATGCGCGCATGCTTGTGTGTGTGTAAACATTACATTTACATGCTTATTGCTTTAGGTCCAGCGGATTCTTCCGAGCCAAATCAGGACCGGACAACCCCTGATCCGAGAAAGAACAATTGTAAAAGACAGCGACAGTGGGAATTTAAAGCACTAAATTTCCAGAAAGTGGGGATACTATTTATACTGAAACCCCCGGCACCCCAACGGGGGAGCTTGTGTGTGTGAGAGAGAGAGAAAGAGAGACAGAGAAAGAGAGACAGAAACAAAGACAGAGGGACAAAGGGGGTGGTAGTGCGGAAGTAGAGAGCGAAGGAAGGATGGAGGGACGAGAGAGATAGAAGAAGAAACGACGGATATATAAATCCAAATCCAAAAATACCTTGTCACAAAGAGAAGACACTACTGCTGTCTCCAATATAAATACATCTGTCTTTAGTACAATAATCTGTTTCTACTGAATAGTAATACTTTAGCAACCGTCTCCAAGGCCTGGCAATTGTCAGTATAAAGTCCGTACTATAACATTGGGGGTGGCGGGTGTGTGGGGGTGTGTGAATGTGTGTATGTGTGAGAGAGAAAGAGATAGAGTTAAAGATGGAGAGAGATTATGTATGTGCATTTGTCTGTGTGTGTTAGGAGGTGTGTGCATGTGCGTGTGTGATTGTCTGCGTGTGTACGCGCGTGTGTTTGTCTGCGTGTGTGTATGTATAAGTGTGTGTGTGTGCGTTTATGTGTCTGTGTGTGCTTGCGTGTGTTTGTCTGCGTGTGTTACCAGAGGGAGTGGGCTGGGGGTGGGCAGTGAGTTGAAACAGACTGAACTTTTAAAGAAAAATTCACTAGTCATATAAATATTATTGACGATAAATTGTCTTCTTTGTCTTGTAGGCTAAGAGTATTGCAAGTTCAGCTAGAGTCCAGGTTGAATTTGTATAACAATTCTATAGTTTGACCTCCTTTGTTATAGCTTATAATGTTGTGATGAAGGCAGGGGGCGAGAACACTAGTGTAAGAAAACCATTGATTTTATAACCACACACCTGTCTTCCCCATGCGAAAAAGTAGTTCAGATGGAGCTCAGATCCGCTGTCGGTTAAATGAAGATGACACTTATCCTTCTCGGCTTCAACTTCCTTCTTGCTGCTTCTAATGAAAAGAAAAAAAGGAGGAGGAGGATGAGGAAGAGGAGGAGGAGGAGGAGGAAGAAGAAGAAGAAGAAGAAGAAGAAGAAGAAGAAGAAGAAGAAGAAGAAGAAGAAGAAGAAGAAGAAGAAGAAGAAGAAGAAGAAAAAGAAGTAGAAAAAATCCTCACCACTAATTCTAAAGTCTATTTTCCCTGAAGCCTTCGTACTCGTAGGTCAGTGTTCCACCAAGACTATGTTCCTTCAAATCTATATAAATACAACCAGATTTCCACCCGGTCCGTGTTTCCCGGGCTTTGTTCCCTCGGAGCTATTTGTCTCCAAAACATGTTTTCACAGACCTGGGCAACACAGGAATATAGACCTAGAATTGAGGAAAAATAATAAACCTGGGGGAACAAATACCTAGACATAGACTTAGAATTGTGAGAACACAGACGTGGGGGAGGGGAGGTGGGGGCATAAACTGGGGAACATAGATGCTCTAACTGAGAGAACATCACTCTGACCCCTTTTCCAGCGTAAGAATATTTGCTGCTAGTGAGAGGTAAGAAGCCATTTACCAGAGGAAAAAGAGGCACAGGGGGAAAATAGCATCATTCCGCCACACTGCTTTGCAATATCGTTAGAGGCACGAGTAGCTGTCCCTGATTACATCCGGGGAATTGCCTACGTCACAACATGGCGTCAATGAGCTATTTTTCGCTTTCCCTCTTTCTCTGCCTCTCTCTATTTCTCTCTTTGTCTCTGCCTCTGTCTGTTTATCTGTCTCTGTCTGTCTCTCTCTCTCTTTCTCTCTCTCTCTCTCGCTCTCTCTCTTTCTCTCTCTCTCTCTCTCTCTCTCTCTCTCTCTCTCTCTCTCTCTCTCTCTCTCTCTCTCTCTCTCTCTCTCTCTCTCTCTCTCTCTCTTTAAGTCGGGCTTTCACCTTTGAGACATTTTCAGCGCGACAATGTTGTTGTAAGATGAATTAGTTCCATTGTCTGCTTTGCGAACATCATTTATGCCTGTGGTGGTATAACAATAATAATAATAATAATAATAATAATAATAATAATAATAATAATAATAATAATAATAATAATAGTAATAATAATAATTATTATTATTATTAATATTATTATTATTATTATTATTATTATTATTATTATTATTATTATTATTATAAGTGAATTTATTTCGCGCCTAACCTATAATGTAATAAATCTCTAAGCGCACGACTCATGCACGCACGCGCACTGCTAATAATACAACGCATCCCGTAATTCCAGCCCTCTTACATCAGGGCCGGATCTGGGGGGGGGGGGGGGTTCCTGGGTTCCGGAACCCCCCCCCCCCCCCCCCCCTGGCCATTCGATGTACCTCACTCAGTCAGAAAAAAAAATATATATGGCCCTGTACATATACATATTATTCATACCCAAGAGATTGTAGATTTGACTCTTCTGCGCCATGAGGTCTCAGTCCCCATCTTTTCTCGTAAAAACAAGCGCTTTTTTGGTGTATTTTATATCACTCCCCTTCATTATCTCTTCAATTGTCCTATTTCTGTTAAAATATATGCTTTTTAATGCATCTTAAATCCTTTCTTGAATTAGGCCCCTAATTTTTCTCTCTCTCTCTCTCTCTCTCTCTCTCTCTCTCTCTCTCTCTCTCTCTCTCTCTCTCTCTCTCTCTCTCTCTCTCTCTCTCTCTCTCTGTTACGTTGAAACGCGCACGATAGTTCGTGTGAAACGCGCGTGATAGATCAGATAGTTTTATTTTGCAAAGCATGCAACAATAGAGTGTGTTTACCTTTGATTTGATTTTGCGTTGTTGTTAGAAGAAGCTTTGTTAAAAGTTGATGATTTGGGTTGGTCGATATTATTTGAGAATTTTCTAGAGTTGGTTGTTTACTGTCGATCGAAGCGTATGGATAATTCTAGTTGTAACTAAAGAAGCTTCCATCCCAAATAAGGTTGTGTGACGTGAGACAGTGATGACGAAATGTGTTTTGAATGGTTATAATTATGTCTTGCCCGAACGTTCTTTATTTCTCTGGAGTTAGAGAGACTATATAAGTGCCGCACTGTTTCAAAAGTGTATTGAATTGTAAAGTTGAAAGTGAAAAGTTGAGAGTGGAAAAAGTGATTGTATGCAGTTGTTGATGTTCGCTGAATAAAGTTGGAAAACTACGTACGACGACTTTGCCTTGTTGCTGAGTGAGCAGGCTGCGTGGATAAATGAATCTGAGTTACACTTTATCAGGTTTCAAGCGTCGGGGCTGAATCAACTGATAAAAAAACAACATCGAGTGTAACACACACACACACACTCTCTCTCGCTCTCTTTCTCTCTCTCTCTCTCTCTCTCTCTCTCTCTCTCTCTCTCTCTCTCTCTCTCTATATATATATATATATATATATATATATATACACACACACATAACATAAAACACTTTTAAAACAACATGTTATCCACTCAATCTGTGTCTTCAGTCAAAACGTGTATTGTCTAAAAAAATCAGTCAATTCGTGTTTCGACTGTGACCACTAGCCAATACATGTAATGACTAAAATTTCCGGTCAATACGTGTATTGTCTTAATTTTGACCCACTTCAAAACACACATTGACTGACTGTTCATTTTAGTCAATGCGTGTTTCGCTCAGTCAAGTCTTTTAACAATTTTAGAGCACATGCGAGCGCACAGCATTATTTATATTAATGTGTTAATCTACATGTAACTGATAAGGTCCAGTGTCTTTTTAAAAAATAAACCACTAGGACTTCAGCGAAGATCTTGTGGTGACGATTGTTATTGCAAACCACGACAAAACCACGGTTGTGACGACACGAGTTTTCAGCACACACTAGCGGCAGTTACATATCGTGCAGAGTTGCATATCTCTAGTGATACAGTGTACAAAGTTGGATCGGCAGTTTTTCCTACTGCGTATGTAAGATAAGTATGTATGATTTTCACGTGATTAACGCATAGCGAATAATGCATAGTGGGAGAATGGGTTACTGAGCTGGACTCGATACCTTGTGCTGTGAACTGGTAGAAGATTTAACCCGCAGAGTCATGTTGGAAGCTTTTGCGAGCAGTCGGTTTTTTGGACAGAAGTAACTTTGTGACAGTGTTGGGTCAGGTTAAAGTAAATTGCTTGTTGTTTCGAACCACCCAAGGTTTTTTTTGCCATCGTCGGGACAAGAATGACTAAAAGACTGTAGTGGAAAGATTGTAACCGCCATTTATTCAGGAAGTAATAAGTGTAGTTTTTTTTCTTAAGGTTGTATGGCCTTCGCTTAGGCATCTTCCAAGGCTCAATTACCTCGTCGGTATTGAGATGCTCCAGTGCAAAGCATATTATTAGCACAGAAGCGAACTTGATACTCTCAAACGGATAACCAGTGGAGTGCTGTACTGTTTTGTGTTGTGGTGTATATGTACGTGTATCCGTGTGTCACAGGCCGAGAACAAAAAGGTGAGTGTGAACCCTGTAATTCATTTCCTTCGTGGCTGTGCACTCCGAGCTTGCATACGTGAATGAATGATGGTGAATGAGGGGGAAAGGGTTTCATTTTGATAAATAGTAGTTTATTGATTTTTATATGATTTTCTTGTTTAAATATGTAAATGAATAATGTTGTTGATGTTGCCAAAATGGGGTCAAGGGGTGATGATGAAGTATGCATGTTAAAGAGAGAGAGAGAGGGGTGATGAATGTGAAGGAAGGGAGACAATGTACTATGTTGGAGAGGGGTGATGAAGGTGATGAATATGAGGGAAGGGTGATGATGCATTATAGCGTGATAGAGATAATTGTGAATGAAGGGAGATAATGTACTATAACGTGGAAAGGGGTGATGAAGACGGAGGTGAGGATGAGATGAATCGGGATTGTGTGACTGGAAGTGCAATTGTAATAATTATGTATATTTATATAAACAACTATGTTTTATGAAAGAAATATAAGTTATTAGAATTAAGAATTGCATTGAATTATTGAGATGCATGTATAAACAGGTCAAGATGGCGGATGGCGGAAGGAGCATTTGTTATGTAGTGTTTACATTTTTGAGGATGAACTAGTGAGACAATTTATTTGTTGACAGATTGGGCCTACTACTGCTAATATCTGGATATCACTATTGTTCTAATTCTACGGTATTTCTACGGTTTTACTGCTATACTACTATTCCGCGTGTACTTCAGCCTCTGCCTTTGCCACTGCGAGGTGTGGACATTGCCAGGTCTCGCCACCACCACCGCCATGTCTTTTCTTTGTCGTGGGCGCTGCTGCTGGGTGTGGTCCTCCATCACCGCCGGGACTTGCCCTGGTACATCGAACGACCGGGAGCTTTCCATCGGGGTTTACAGGATACCAGCCACATCGCACCGACACACACACACACAAATTTGCATTTCACGCACATAAAACCTATCTCCATCTTCAGTACTTCGTGTGAATTACTTCAATTATCTGTGTGATCATCTGCTATAGTTAATTCTGAGCTCAGTTAAGAACAGTTAAGTTATGAACAGTGAGACTAAATTATAAGTTAGTTTGTTCGATACAATTGAATTTATAAGATTTGCTGATTTGTTTGCTCAGCTGGAATTGTATTTATATGAAAATTTAATTGATTGTTGCTATTATTGCATATTGTTGTGGGCATTTTGTTGTGTACAGTTCCGGGGTTGTCAGGTTGGACAAGGGGGATAATTGTTCAGTAAATACTGGGTTGTGGGTTTAGATAGGGGTTGAGGGTGGTTTAGATTCCCATTATCCTGTGTGTGTGTGTGCGTTTGTTGTTGAATAAAAGAGTGTGATTATACATGTGGCTTTTGTGTTAGTTTCTTTTGTTTGAGTATTTTATCCCCTCACTCGCTGTTGAGCTGAACGTCGCGGAACACACTCGGGTGACGTGACAACGGTCGATCATTCATTCTAGCTTGCTTTTCCGGCTCCTCACCACAAATGATGGATACGAATGAAAACGAACAAAAGTTTTTAAACAATCTGGCCGAAATTCTAGTGACGAAAGATTCCAGTTGCCTGTTGACCAAGGCGAAATATTACGACTGTTATACGTATAAATAATCGATTCAGCTCCAATGCTTGAATCTTGATACGTGTAACTTGAATTCGTTTATCCACTCTGCATGTCCACTCAGCAACAAGACAAGAGTCGTCGTATAAAGTTTTTCAACTTTATTCTGCAAACACCAACAACTGCATATAAGATCAGTTTCCGAAAATCATTCCAAATATAACTTTTTGAAGTAGACAATGCATTACTTATATAGCCTCTCTGCAAGCCAGTAAAGCTTAAAACATTCCAGAGTGACGCAATAAAATAATCAAAATAAAACTATAATCACTGGAACTGTCTTATGACAGAACATTCCTCAGTTGAGAAGAATTACCTAGCCCAAAAACATGTCAGTATAGAATTTACTGCCTTCAAAAACTTCGAAATCTCCAAGTCAATAGCCGCATCCTTCAGACTTTTTACTCTTCTTTTATTGAGTCCATTCTTACCTTTTCTTTTATCTGCTGGTAGGGAAGTTTGTGTGTAAAAAACAAAGGTGTGCTGGATCGAGTGGTGAAAGTCTGTGGGAAGATTGTGGGAGTGAAACAAGAGAGTCTGCAGGTTTGTATGAAAGGTGTGTTGTGCGGAAAGCCAGTTGCATTGTGCTGGATAGCACTCATGTGCTTGCGCACCACTTCCAGCTCCTGCCTTCTGGAAGGCGCTACCAAACACCAAGGGCCAGAACTCTCAGAACGAAAAACAGTTTTATCCCAAAGGCTGTCTCATTACTTAATAAATGACATGTGTGTGTGTGTGTGAGTGTGTGTGTTTGCCCAAAATAATTTCATGGAACATTTGCTGTCGTTTAATGTTAGCATGCATAAGTGTAATTATATTCATGTGTGACTGTGCAGTTTTATCCTCATTGTCATTATGATTGTTGTTATTATTATTGTGATGTTAATTCCTTGTTGATTGTAATTGTACACCACAATGTAATTTCTTGTAAAAGATAATAAAGTTGTTTTATCTTATCTAGCTATTACCAGATAGGTCTGGAACTTTCGATTAATAATAAACAAGTAATTCCAGAAAATTATCAACGATACTACAATAATATTGACCAACGAAAATTATCAACATTATACAAAGCTCTTTCTAGTTTGATTGATTGATTTATTATTGCTTTAGGTCCAGCGGACTCTTCCGAGCCAAATCAGGACCGGACAACCCCCGATCCGCATAAAAGATCTGTTGAAACAACCCCAGTGGGAAAATTGAATGCCCTCCACCGGCCAGTCACTTTACAATAAAGACATCCCACGCGAGGGACGGCTGAGGGTTTACCTCAACTACGCGAACTCCCCGATTACAAAAACAAAATAGAATACAAACATCATTATAAATCATCAACAAAAAAACATACATATAAAATGCCTATAGTGCTAAATAGTACATTCATAGGAAGCCCTAGTGACCACCCGGCAGAAAGCGTCCAACATTCCCAAGCTGATCCAACAGACCTCATACACAAACAAGGAGTCTTGTCCAGGAAGAGTTTTCAAGAAAAAAGGTAGGTCATTGATCTAGCGAAGAAGAATATAGTATAGCAGAGTGGTAGGACAGATCGGGAATGGGAAAGAGCAAATGAGGAAGACAGCGACAGTGGGAATTTAAAGCACTAAATTTCCAGAAAGTGGGGATACTATTTATACTGAAACCCCCGGCACTCCAACGGGGGGAACTGTTGCCGCAGTTAATTTGTCATGCCTACAAAGGCAAGACAGGTTTTCAACTGGGGCTTTGACTGTACCCTTTATAGGTTAGAACAATCTACTGTGGCAAGATTGCTCATGACCCCAAGGGGTAGCTCTTTCTAGCAACAATGCAGAATCAAATCAAAGGTAAATACAAGCTAGCATTACACGTGTTACAAAATAAAACGTTTGGAACTATCGTGCGCATCTCATTCGTAACAATGACATGGAACTCTCATTCTCTCTCTTTCTCGATCTATCTATCGTCAATAATGGTATGGCCTCCCCGATTGCATTCAAGAATTAGATGTAATTGAGAATGAAACAAAAAGACAGACAGAAAGAGACAGAGAGGGACAAAGAAAGTTTTTAATTAAAATGTGTACATTTGAAACTTTAAAAAAAATATTTACTTGGCATGAGAGAGATATAGAGACAGAGAGAGATGGACAGAGAGGGACAAAGAGAAAGAGTTTTTGAATTTAAGTGTGTACATTTTAAGCTTTAAAAAAAATTTACTCTGCATGAGGGAGAGAGAGAAATAAAGCGAGACAGACAGACAGAGAAGGACAAAGAAAGAAAGAGAGATTAAAATTGAAGTGTTTACATTTTAAGCTTAGTTTTAGTATTAACTAACTTCTACTTAACATGGTTTAGTTGTGTGGATGTGTCCCTGCGAGTGTGCGTATTGAAGTAAAAGAACAACAAATGACTGTGTGGTCATTCATTTGTTAATGTTTACAACCAGTTGCAATTTAAATGCCGAATGACAGTTCAGTCAATTCGTGTATTGACTAGAGCATTTTTCAAAGCAATACACCTATTGACTGGAAATTTTAGTCATTATATGTATTGCCTATTGGTCACAGTCAAAACACGTACTGACTGATTTGTCTAGACAATACACGTATTGACTGAATACACAGATTGCCGGTAACATATAAATATAATGAAGTTTTCTTATTAAGCTCACTTCCCCTTGCGGGCTCAACGCGCATACAAACAGCAGCCGCACGCATTCATACAAAAACACTGCCATACGGGAATGGGGGTAGGGGGTAGAAAGTACAGGATAAGCATAAAAGTGTCAACGGAGTAATGGTTCACAGATTTATCTATCTATCTATCTATCTATCTATCTATCTATCTATCTATCTATCTATCTATCTATCTATCTATCTATCTATCTATCTATCTATCTATCTATCTATCTATCTATCTCCCTCACTCCCCACAATCCACCCCCTCACTTTCACACCCCTACCCTAAGCATTAGATAAGTTCCTTTTAGAATGGGGAATCCTTGCAATGTCATTATGAACAGATCAGCTATAACATTATGGAATTAGCTGGTGGTGACGTGAGAGAGGGTCGGGGCTCAAACCTGTGGGCCCATGCAACAGAAGTAAGTGGTCTTGTAATGAGGACTCATTCCCACAATGCAGCAACCCTTTCGTGGATTAGCCAATCATTGTATTCATTGTAATCACATGGTTCTAAGCACCAAGCGGTTATGTGATATTCATGTCATTCCTAGAACAGTTGTAGAAGGAGAAGCAGCAATGCATTGTGTTTGTGTATGATCGTCATTTTGAACTGTGAAAAACGCGTTGTTGTGAACAATGGCGTTTTTCTTACACCCTAGCTTGCTCGATAGGGTTTAGTAAAGAAGAAGATATGTTTTTAGGACAGTCTTAAGAATTAGAAACTGAACATTTATCTAAAGATGAAATTGCTATTTTCTCCATGAACAAATTGAAAGTGTAGAGATATCTCAATCCCTAAAATGTTCAAGAACGTAACAAGAAATAACTGATATTGGAACTCAGTTAGCTTCAAGATGATCAGCTACATTTGGCTAGCCTTAAAGATTATAAAAAGCATTAATGTGTTTAAATATTTTGAAAACATTCAAAACGGATAGCAGACTCAATACTAAGACCGTCATACAATAGCTTTGCTAAGTGCGAAATTGACTGTTTGCTGACTGTACCCTATTTTAAAATTCTCCTAATGTCTATGGAGGTAAGGCAGAATGACTACGCTGTTGATCTGCTTCGATGGATATGTGGTAGAATTGCGAATGTGTATGTTTTCAGGTAGAGTGCTCTAGATTGTTAATGTATTTCCTATAGCATGGCGTCATTAGTGCAAAAAGTTCGGGCCTCTGCGCAAGATTGAGGACAGCTGAGCAACTTTTCTTATATACAATTTCAACACTCTACGACGTCATGAGTTCAAAAGGTCAGGCCCCAGCACCGGATAGAGAGCAACTTTTCTTATAAACAAAATTCAAAACTTTACGATGTCATGAGTCTAAAATGTCAGGCCTCCACACTGGATCAAAGACAACTTTAAAAAAATAAATAACTTCAGATCTGAAGTCATGTCCAAAGGTCGGGTTGGCGCTCTGGATTGAGAGCAACTTTCTTATAAATAACTTCAACACTCTTTGACGTCACGAGTTCAAAAGGTTGGGCTCCAAACCGAAACCCATGTTTTTCTTAACACAGCCTTCATCACATCAGGGGTCATAATGATTGACCTTAGAGGAACTTTAAAAATAATGTATGCACCCCATCCCTTTCCTCACCCCCTTACATGCACAACAATTACTCAAAAATGTAACAAGCAAATATGAGACTTTAACCCATTATTGCCTTAGTGTATATTTATTAAACACACCAACTAAAAAGTAACATGTGTACCCAAAGTGTCCTCAATTCAAGACATCATACCCAAAACGAAAATGCCAAAAATAAAGGACATATGTACTTAGATTAAGTGCAGGATGATGCGCCCAAACATCAGCACTACATGGAGACTAGAAGGGGCCATAATTCTTGACCCCCACTGAACTAAAAAAAAAAGTATGCCCCTCCTTTTGCTCATTCTCCTTGCATGCACAACAGTTACTCATTACAACATACAACTATGAAACTTTACTCATTACCCTCCTCACTTCACCCTCTCACTCCCTTATCACCTCACCCCCTTCCATTTTTACAAGTTACTAAGTTACTTTAAGTGACTTACATGTGACGTACAATTAACTTTAACAAAAGTTGTAAGTGACACAAGACTTAAATATAAGTTTAATCATGAATTGTGCATGTTTATGTTTTTTAAGTTGCTCTTCAATTTAGTTATTTTTTCTTTGGATTCAATTACATCTTTTCTTTAAAAAAGATATCAAAGCTGTCACAATTTTTTGAAAAGATTAAAACCACAAAATTTAATCTGCTCCTCGAAATCCCTTAACATAGAACTATATTTTGGGGTCAATGTCGCGGGACGAAAGTTAAAGTTTATTTTGTGTGCCTGTGGTGTAGCTGTGTGTGTTTGTGGCGCTCCAGTGTTGACCGGTTTGGAGTGAACGGAGTCCTGGCACGTGCTGGGCGGCATTGCGTATGGTTTGCAAAAGTAATAGATGAGTGGTTTCTCCAAATTCATAAGTTTACTTTTGTGTCATTCGGTTAAAACTGTGGCAGATGAGGTTTAAACGTCTCAGTAGTAACATCTGGTTTGATGTTCACATTGTGGAAACCATTCTTGGATTCCCGGTCATTTGTAACACCTCTGTGTTGTTAGGCTGTGTTGTGCCTAGGTTATTGTCACCGGGGGAATTTCATTCCATGTAAGTAGATTAAATTTTATGTGGTTTTTGTTTATTTGAGCGTAGCTACATTTTCCTGTGGTTATGAATCAGTGGCTATGGTTCGAGGTGGGTGTTAGTGTAAGGAGGGGAGAGTGGTTAGCATTAGAAGACTTTCTCTATTTCACTCTTCTACTATGGTTTTCCTTACTTCATATGTTTCATTCAACCATGTTATAATAAAATGTGCATTGCTGTTGTTGTGTTAGTATATAGTTGTTGAGCGGCTTCTTCAACTGTGTAATGACGTCATGTCAGTCCGCCATCTTGGCAATATGGCGGCCTTTGTTTACATTTGCTTTTAGTAAAATACTTTGGAACTGGAATGAACTATGTGGAGCTGTAGAACCATACATCAGTGGGCACAGTATAAAGTTGTAGATATTTTCGTTGGGTTATTTCTGAATGGATCAAACTTTCCTTGAAAATAACTTGGCCTTTTAGGCCCGGGGGTATTTTGTTTGTTTGTCAGCTCGGAACCTTGCCATTCGGCTGTCGAGTCTACTGTTTGTCCATTGATTCTTCCCTTCGCCACTGTTATCCACTTGTCAAATCGAGGAGGATGAGGGAAGTCTTGACTGGTTTGGGACCTCATCATTACTCAGCTGATGCCACTGCTGAGGTCAGACGTCAAGGGCGAGCATCCGTGATCCGAGGTGTCACCATTGCATCCTTCCCCTCATAGATCGGTGACCTCCAGCTACGTCTGGTGCTGTACAGAAGGAAAGGGGAGGAGGATCATCTTCACTTCAGCCTCACCTTCATCGCTTTCCCTCCTTTCAAGCCGTCACCTCCCTACGTTTAGGGTGACGAGAGGAGGGGAAGATCATCTTCACTGCAACTTCACCTTCATCGCTTTCCCTCCTTTCAACTCCGTCACCTCCCTACGTTTAGGGTGACGAGAGGAGGGGAAGATCATCTTCACTACAACCTCGCCTTCATCGCTTTCCCTCCTTTCAACTCCGTCACCTCCCTACGTTTAGGGTGACGAGAGGAGGGGAAGATCATCTTCACTACAACCTCACCTTCATCGCTTTCCCTCCTTTCAACTCCGTCACCTCCCTACGTTTAGGGTGACGAGAGGAGGGGAAGATCATCTTCACTACAACCTCACCTTTCAACACCGTCACCTCTCTACGTTTAGGGTGACAAGAGGAGGGGGAGATCACTTACTTTCAGACAGCGTTTACCTGACGTCTGCAATCATCGTTTTTTTCACGTTGGTATACCTTAGTGTTCATCGTTAACGAAGAAGAGTGTAGGATCGTCATTATTATTATTAGCTTTTATATAAATTATAAGGATCCATTTATTGTGTTTAGTATGAAGTAGTTGTTGGGTCACAGGATTGAATGATTATCTGTATTATTGCCATCCATGTCATTGTATTACCATTTCTGTATCATCATCACCACAACCCCATGATCACCATTACCATGTTTTGATCATTTATATCAACTCGTGTATTCTTTTGACTTGGGTTTATCTTTTTTATAAATAAATGGTTGTTTGTCTTGTCAAATCTTTCTTTTGGAGTTCTTGATTTCCTCTGCGTGAGAGGATAGGCTTATACCCAGGGGGGTGAGCGCGACAAATGGTGGACCTGCGGGGTATCTTGTAATTCATTCGCTCAAGAACTCAGGGGGTGATTTCGGGGGGAGGGTGTCCACGTCCTGTTTTGTGTTTAGTTATGTGTTAGAGTGAACGGAGGATTTTGTTTACTGTGAGAACACTGGTACAGTTTGGATTGCCTTTGCATTAGTGCAGTGTAATTCTTGGTTAGTTTGTTGGTTCACTTTGGGTTGGGGGTTACTACCTTCTATGGAGACGAGGGCGAAGGCAGCGGCCAATAAGAACATGGAAGATGAACTGAGTGGTGAGGTGTCTGAGGGAGCTGTGGGTGGCAGTACTCCCAGTAGGGGAAAGGGTGCCCTTCTCAATCCGGCAGGATATGGTAGGGGGATAGCACCTAGGTGGTATGGGGATTCAAGTTCTCAAAAGACTTCACCGGGAATGTCTCCAAGCCTGGAGGAAGGGAAACAGACTCTGCAGCCGAATGCTGATCCCTCCGCTTTGCTTTATCAGTTTATGATTGTTCAGCAGGAGCGGGATGAAAAGAGGCGGCAAGAAGAGCAGCAGCGTTGGATGTTATTTTTCGAAAGAGAAGAAGAGAGGAGAACGAAAGAACGGGCTGCAGATTTGGAATTCAAGCAGAATCAACTGGAATTTCAGAAGAAGAAACACGAAGAGGATAGAGAAGAAAGGGAAAAGAAGCAGGATAGACTAGACTCTTCTAAGTTTGCTCCCTTTGATGAAAAAGAAAACGTCGATGATTATCTAGATCAGTTTGAGAGAATTGCGAAGGTCCAGGGTTGGAAAAGGAGTACTTGGTCTAATCATCTGCTTACTCGGTTGACAGGAACCGCAAGAACCCTCTTCTTTGCCTTGAACCCTGAAGATGCGTCTGACTTTGACAAGCTGAAAGCAGCATTGTTGAAGAGGTATGGTTTAACTGCTGAAGGGTATCGTCAGAAATTCCGGAATGCAAAAAAGGAGATTAATGAAACGTTTCTCCAGTTTGTGATCAGGCTTAAGGCTTACTTCAGCAAGTGGGTGTGTCTGGCAGGGAAGGATGAGAATTTGGTGGATGACCTGAAAGATTTATTCATCCAGGAACAGTTTATGGACACCTTGTCATCTGACTTAGCCATACGTGTACGAGAGCGTCGTCCGAATGGTGTGCACCAAGCAGCTGAAGCAGCCGATGTAGTGATTGAAGCGAAAAAGGCTATGAATAAATTTCCAGTTCCGGCGGGAGCACATCAAGGAGGACTTAAGAGTTTTCCGGCGCAAGACTCGAGTAGAAGGGGCCTGAGCAATGACTCCAGAACTATAACCAAGGACGCCAAAGTGAAGGGATTGTGCTTCAAGTGTGGTCAACCTGGCCACATTAAAAAGGATTGTCCCAAGAAAGCGGCAATAGTTTTAGAGGGTTCACAGAAGTCAGTGGCAGCTACAGTCCCAACTTTGTGTCTACCTTGTAGCCAGAAACCATTCAACCCCCGCTGCATGATCCGAATGGATGGCATTGAGGTTCAAGCTTTGAGAGACACAGGAGCAGATTCCCTGATAGTTGACGACAGTCTTATACCAAGTGAACGTCGCACAGGCCAGCAGAAGTGGGTCACTTTAGCCTCAAAAGGACAAAAAATGTTGTGCGACTCTGCATATGTTGATCTTTCTTCACCATTCTTTTCAGGCCGGGTGTTAGCGATCCTCATGAGAGATCCTATAGCACCAGTGATTATTGGAAATGCCGTAGAGTTAGAATCAGGACAAGAGTGTAATGTGCCTGTCTATGGGGTGGAGCATGATGCGGCAGCTGTACAGACAAGAGCTCAGGCCAAGAAGGGGGATACTCAAGACCAACTGTCTGTCTCTAAACCCCTGATTGGTCAAGTGGGTCCCGAACTGATTTCCAAGATGCAACAAGAAAATGACTCCTTGAAGAAGGCCCGGGAGAGTGTCAACACCCAGCGGAAGTTCCGGAACAAGGATTGTAGCATGCACTTTGAGTGGAAGCGGCGCTTACTTTACCGAGTATATTCTCAATCCAATTGTAGCTACAGTCAGTTGGTAGTACCCAAGGCACTTCGGGGAGAGGTGATGCGGCTTGCTCATGACTCAGCAATGGCTGGACACATGGGAGCGAAACGGACTAGGGAGCGCATATGGCAATCGTTTTACTGGCCCGGGATGTGTGCTGACGTTCGAAGATATTGTGCTTCCTGTGACCAATGCCAACGGATGACTTCTCGCGGCATAACTAAGAAAGCTCCATTGGAGAAGATGCCTCTGATTGATGAGCCATTTCGTCGAGTGGCAGTGGATTTGGTGGGGCCCATCATCCCAGCATCTGACAGGGGATATCGATATATCCTGGTGATGATAGATTATGCGACTAGATACCCTGAGGCAGTACCACTGAAGAACATAGAAACTGAAACGGTTGCGGAAGCTTTGTGGGAAATGTGGACACGGCTTGGAATTCCCACTGAGGTGTTGTCAGACAGAGGAACACAATTCATTGGCAAGGTGATGAAGGAAGTCCAGCGACTGTTGTCTGTGCACGGGATTTCGACCACTCCATACCATGCCCAGTGCAACGGACTGGTAGAACGGTTTAATGCTACGCTAAAGAACATGATTAAGAAACTTTGCCAGGACAAGCCCAGGACATGGGACAGGTATATCCCTGCAGTACTCTTCGCCTACCGTGAGGTTCCACAGGAATCGTTGGGGTTTGCACCTTTTGAACTCCTGTATGGCCGGACAGTCCGTGGACCCATGCAGGTGCTGAAACAGTTGTGGACGAAAGAAGTAGAGGATGAGAACGTACGCACTGCCTCTGAATATGTTGTGGACCTACGGAACCGCATTGAGGACACTTGTGAAATAGCCAGGAAGAACCTCGATGAAGCTGCTCGTCATCACAAGAAGATCTTTGACAAGAAATCTGCGCAAAGGCACTTTAAAGTTGGAGAGAAAGTGTTGCTTCTACTCCCAGAGAAGCATAACAAGCTACAGATGGCTTGGCTAGGGCCTTATGAGGTGGTTGAGAAGGGACTCAACGACTACCGCATCAAGGTTGGAAACAAGGAAAGGTTGTACCACATCAACCTGTTGAAAAGGTATTCAGAAAGAATCCCGGAAGAGGAGGTGAGGGTAGCCACCAGCGTGATTGAGGAAGAACCCGAAGAAGTGTTGTATACCTCATCCGATATTCCTTTGTTACCGCTGCAAGCGGAAGAGGGCCCAGATGATGTCAAGTTAGATCCAGAGAATCCTGACATTCAGGATGAGCTGAAGGAGATGTGTAAGGAGTTCAAAGATGTTCTGACAGATCTTCCATTGAGGACTACATTGGATGTGTGTGAAGTGATTATGTTGTCAGATAAGCCTGTTCGCACTCCTCAGTATCCGTTACCTCATGCCATGAGAGAGACAATCAAAAAGGAAGTTGACAGCATGCTTAAAATGGGAGTCATTGAAAGGACTGCATCACCATACTCATCCCCGATTGTTATCGTTAGAAAACCAGATGGGAAAGTAAGGTTTTGCGTGGACTTTAGGAAGGTCAACAAACAAGTACAGTTTGACGCTGAACCTATGCCAGACGTTGACTACCTTTTCGCCAAGATTGGAGGTGCTAGGTACCTGAGCAAAATTGATTTATCCAAAGGTTATTGGCAGGTGCCTATGAAGGAAGAAGACCGGCCCAAGACCGCCTTTACCACACCGGAAGGCCAGTTTCAATGGCTTGTGATGCCCTTTGGTTTGAAGACGGCAGGAGCGGTGTTTAGCAGAATGATGAGGAAACTCTTGCTACCCTTGAACCGGAATGACATTGACAACTTTATAGACGATGTGTTGGTGGCAACGGAGACTAAAGAACAACACCTGGCTGCTCTGCGGTCGTTGTTCCAACGTCTGAGGGAGGTCAACTTGGCTGCGCGTCCATCTAAATGCTTCTTGGGGTTCCGGGAACTTGAGTACCTCGGTCATAGAGTGGGGAACGGCAAAATGTGGCCTGTTGCAGACAAGGTGGCGAAGATCCGAGATGCTGCCCAACCGTCTACTAAGAAAGAGTTGCGAGCCTTTCTGGGACTTGCGGGGTTTTATCGACGCTTTGTCCCGAACTTCTCTGCAATTGCACTGCCTTTGACTGACAAGACGAAGGGTTTTCAACCCAACAAGGTAAAATGGGATGATGACAGCGAAGCTGCATTCCAGACACTCAAGGCGCGTCTGTGCAGCAGTCCAGTGGTGTGTCTCCCCCGTGCTCATCTGACTTATGTCTTACGCACGGACGCATCAGACAAAGGTCTAGGGGCCGTCCTTCTGCAAGACCAGGGTCAAGACCTTCAACCTGTTGGATACGCCAGCAAGAAGCTCACCGGGGCGGAGCTTAACTACTCTGTAATAGAGAAGGAATGTCTGGCGATTGTATGGGGTGTTGAGAAATTTGAGCCATACCTGTACGGAAAAACTTTTGTCCTTGAGACGGATCATCAGCCTTTGCAGCATCTAGATCGTGCGAAAAATGCGAGTGGACGGTTGACTCGGTGGGCACTCAGATTGCAAAAGTATTCATTCCAAGTTCGAGTGATTCCGGGAAAAGACAATGTGGGGGCTGACTATTTGAGTAGGGTGTCATAAACTTCTGTTAAGTCAGTCGGGTCCTGGTACATAGACTAGTAGGTTTAGCCCGCTTCCATGTGATGTATAAAACCATAAGTTTTATCTTAGTGGGGGTGTGTGTCGCGGGACGAAAGTTAAAGTTTATTTTGTGTGCCTGTGGTGTAGCTGTGTGTGTTTGTGGCGCTCCAGTGTTGACCGGTTTGGAGTGAACGGAGTCCTGGCACGTGCTGGGCGGCATTGCGTATGGTTTGCAAAAGTAATAGATGAGTGGTTTCTCCAAATTCATAAGTTTACTTTTGTGTCATTCGGTTAAAACTGTGGCAGATGAGGTTTAAACGTCTCAGTAGTAACATCTGGTTTGATGTTCACATTGTGGAAACCATTCTTGGATTCCCGGTCATTTGTAACACCTCTGTGTTGTTAGGCTGTGTTGTGCCTAGGTTATTGTCACCGGGGGAATTTCATTCCATGTAAGTAGATTAAATTTTATGTGGTTTTTGTTTATTTGAGCGTAGCTACATTTTCCTGTGGTTATGAATCAGTGGCTATGGTTCGAGGTGGGTGTTAGTGTAAGGAGGGGAGAGTGGTTAGCATTAGAAGACTTTCTCTATTTCACTCTTCTACTATGGTTTTCCTTACTTCATATGTTTCATTCAACCATGTTATAATAAAATGTGCATTGCTGTTGTTGTGTTAGTATATAGTTGTTGAGCGGCTTCTTCAACTGTGTAATGACGTCATGTCAGTCCGCCATCTTGGCAATATGGCGGCCTTTGTTTACATTTGCTTTTAGTAAAATACTTTGGAACTGGAATGAACTATGTGGAGCTGTAGAACCATACATCAGTGGGCACAGTATAAAGTTGTAGATATTTTCGTTGGGTTATTTCTGAATGGATCAAACTTTCCTTGAAAATAACTTGGCCTTTTAGGCCCGGGGGTATTTTGTTTGTTTGTCAGCTCGGAACCTTGCCATTCGGCTGTCGAGTCTACTGTTTGTCCATTGATTCTTCCCTTCGCCACTGTTATCCATTGTCAAATCGAGGAGGATGAGGGAAGTCTTGACTGGTTTGGGACCTCATCATTACTCAGCTGATGCCACTGCTGAGGTCAGACGTCAAGGGCGAGCATCCGTGATCCGAGGTGTCACCATTGCATCCTTCCCCTCATAGATCGGTGACCTCCAGCTACGTCTGGTGCTGTACAGAAGGAAAGGGGAGGAGGATCATCTTCACTTCAGCCTCACCTTCATCGCTTTCCCTCCTTTCAAGCCGTCACCTCCCTACGTTTAGGGTGACGAGAGGAGGGGAAGATCATCTTCACTGCAACTTCACCTTCATCGCTTTCCCTCCTTTCAACTCCGTCACCTCCCTACGTTTAGGGTGACGAGAGGAGGGGAAGATCATCTTCACTACAACCTCGCCTTCATCGCTTTCCCTCCTTTCAACTCCGTCACCTCCCTACGTTTAGGGTGACGAGAGGAGGGGAAGATCATCTTCACTACAACCTCACCTTCATCGCTTTCCCTCCTTTCAACTCCGTCACCTCCCTACGTTTAGGGTGACGAGAGGAGGGGAAGATCATCTTCACTACAACCTCACCTTTCAACACCGTCACCTCTCTACGTTTAGGGTGACAAGAGGAGGGGGAGATCACTTACTTTCAGACAGCGTTTACCTGACGTCTGCAATCATCGTTTTTTTCACGTTGGTATACCTTAGTGTTCATCGTTAACGAAGAAGAGTGTAGGATCGTCATTATTATTATTAGCTTTTATATAAATTATAAGGATCCATTTATTGTGTTTAGTATGAAGTAGTTGTTGGGTCACAGGATTGAATGATTATCTGTATTATTGCCATCCATGTCATTGTATTACCATTTCTGTATCATCATCACCACAACCCCATGATCACCATTACCATGTTTTGATCATTTATATCAACTCGTGTATTCTTTTGACTTGGGTTTATCTTTTTTATAAATAAATGGTTGTTTGTCTTGTCAAATCTTTCTTTTGGAGTTCTTGATTTCCTCTGCGTGAGAGGATAGGCTTATACCCAGGGGGGTGAGCGCGACAGTCAAAATCATCCAAACACTAATACCTGAATGTCTTCCACTAAAAGCTAAGTAATATGTTTCATTTTAATACAATATCTTTTTCTGTGCTGCAGTCATCAATAATAAATAAAGTGTTACCATAATTTGCAAACATATTATAGAAATAGTCTAAATACTCACTAAGCCTACCTCTAGGATCACAAAGACATTGTCATCAGTCCAAATAAATTTAGGTTCTAGTATGTTTTATTAAAATGTATTGAAGGACAAAACAAAATTATGTTAAAGTGTTTAAGGTAATATGTCTGCAGTAGGTCTAAAAATGAACTGCGTTGTACCACAACATGTAGTGCCAACGATCATTTCACAGTGAGGGTCGCGAGGTAACAAGGAGTCATTTTAATACACTATATCTTTCAATCTCCCATTTTTAATATTTAACTAAGCGTCCATAATTACATACATGTAGACAGTAATTGGTTCAGACTTGGTAGCAACGGCTTCTCTATGGAGCTCAATCGTAATACCACCTGTTCCATTTTGAATTCTCCTTCCAGAACTATGAAGGTCATTGGTAGGAATTGTTCTAAACTCTAACCACAAAGCAAACTTATTTACAACATAATCTTCCAGTCTTGTGCCATGCAAATGGATGTCCTTAGGAATTAAATCAACTATATCAGTCCTTAAACGACTGCCACCAAAAATCTTCCTAACCTCATCAAACTGCTGAAACTCCAGCATTCTATTCATGAATAACTGATTAGGCTTGCCTTCAATCATGATCGATGCCTTTGTTATATTCGGATTTACAAACATCTCACTGTCACGATTGTAATTATATTCTTGTACAAACAGCATCAGCACACCTTTAAAATTCTGAGGGAGTGAATTCATGTTAATGTTCCATTAAGACGTTTTGTAGGTTTTTATTAAACTGTCTATAATGCATGATCCTATCGAAATAAATTGCTAGTTTGTCCTATTGATTTCTGATCATTCTACCGAGTTCAGAGTGCATGACTATTTCATTTTCAAGTGCAATATCTGACACAGTATAGCTAGCGGTTTTGTCAGAACTAATTAGTACTTGCGAGTAATCATTCAAAATAATTTCATAAGACAGCCGGTTGTTAAATGACCCTTAATGGAAGGGCAAAACACTGTAACAGTTCAAAATCTAGTGGAAAATTAAACCTGTTCTGTACACCCCAGTCATTACATTTTCCTTTCGTACATCATCAGAAGCATCACCAGCTTTGATTCGAAGTTTTGCTACATTTGGGATTTGAATCCCCTGACCAATTAAATCTGCCATTTCATTTTTACTCAACCACAAATCTGAGTAACAAAACAAAACACCAGTGTTGTCAGTACTTTGGATTTCCCAACCATCAAGTTTAATAACCATTCATTTAACTATACCTCTGCCATGATTGTTATCTAAGGTTCTGTTAGGGTCAGTGGAAGAATTCAGACTAATTTTAAAAGACAATTTAGGGCTTCCTGGAACAATTACATCATCAGGGCTGAGATTAGGAAATCTAACAGTCAATAATTGATTATTCTCTATGTTACTTGGACAGTTCATAATAATAACAATACTCCTACCTCCTTTAATGTCTAAACATGTTCTCAACCGACGTATCCTATCCTATCCCATAACTCGAAGGTCATTGGAACACCACGGATAATCGTTTAAACAGTGTACCCATGTTTCTGTCCTCAGCAACCTTCATGGTTTTGCTCAGTGCCAAGCCAGTCCATTGTGGAATGTTGTCCTCGCAACTTTTTCTGTCTCCCTCTTCTTCTGCCTCCTTGCATGGTGCCTTGCAGGATAGTCTTTGCAAGGCCTGATGATACGGTGACGTGGCCATACCATCGGAGTTTCTGTTTCTTTACCACTGTGAGCATGTCATCGTGTTGTCCAATGGCTTGTATGATAGTCTGTTGGATTTCGTCGTTGGTGATGTGCTGGGTATAGGAAATGCCCAGAAGTCTTCTGTAGCACCTCATCTCTATGCTTTGTATTCTTCATTGTAGATCTGCTGTGCGGGTCCATGTTTCGCAAGTGTATAGGAAGATGGAGATGACAAGGGAGCGCAGCAGCCTTACCTTGGAATGTAGACTGATGTCCTGTCTTTCCAAATGGGCTTCAACCTTGCCAGTTTGTGCGATTCTGGAGAGGACTTCCTGTCATGACCCATTGTCTGATACAATGGCTCCTAAATATTTGAAGCTATGCACTGTGTTGAGGAATTGGCCTTGGACTTTGATGTCCATTTTGATGCCATTGGTATTGTTGATTATCATTTTGGTCTTCTCTGCACTTATTTCCAACATGTAGGTTATAACAAGCTCCCCTAGTTCTTCTTTTTAAAGTAACTAAAAAATGATCATAAATAAAACAATGGCTGAAGGAGGTGAACTCCCTGATTAAGTGATTAAGAGATGAGATCCACACAGTCAAAGATTCGTCAGAATTTTCTGGTTTAACAAAAGTCACCTGAGCACATATGCATATCTTCATGGGTGGTTTAATAGAAATAACGCTATCCTCCACAAACTGTTAGTTATCCTTAATAAATTTAAGAACATTGTGACTTTCAAAAATTGTAAGAGTTAAGGTCCTAAAAACATCTTGAAACATAAGTGTATGACTTTTTAAGTCCATCATTTTTAATTGATTCCAAAATCCTAAATACAATTTAAAAAAAAGAACTAACCCTTATTCAAATCTTGTTAACCATCACAACTGCATATGCAGGTACAGTTAAACTCAGTAATGATCACAGTAGCATTCATCCTCACAATCACAAAACATTTAGTTTGACTACATTTGGGTTCATTTTATGGACTTGCCAAATAAATCTTGACCATAAACAATCAAAGTAATATGTGTATGAATTCAAGTCGCATCCTTTATTGTCCCCTTTTGTACATTTTTTAAAAACTCTTTTGAAGTCTCTTTTGCATACAAATTTGTAAACTTCATCAATTTCATATTGCTCAGTGAAGCCACTATAAATATAAATATCTGGGTCACTTAAATAGGAAGTTTTAATGGCTCAGTGTCATGAGAAACTTTCTGTAATTCCTCTTTTACAAAGTTTTTTTGTGTTTTTGTCATAATTTCTTTGTCTTAAATAATAGACTGGTGGATTGGTAGACATAGCTCTGTCAACTTCATAAATACTTAGTGACCACAAGGGATCGGTTGCTCTTTTTTTTACGTCATTGGCAATTCCCCCCCCCCCCCTCCCCTCGCTGGTATAAATATCTTACTTTTCCATTTAGCAAACTTAAATCAGGGTTACCTTCACCTAGCTTAGCAGTATTGATCTGTTTATGTTTAATAGCTTCAACCCTGTAGTTTGTGTGTCTGAATTTATTTCTCTCAAAAACTGAGGTAGTTTAGTTACCAATTCTGTATTAGTGGTATCAGTAATCAACTACTTAAAATACTGATAAGTAAACAGCCTCTCTGCCAGTTGGTGATTGAAGTTTTCTATGAGACCTTGAAATCTATGTAACCCAAGAATTCTTCGTAGTGTAACATTATGTTTTAATAGCAATTGATTCACTGCATTCTTGAATTCTGATCCATCCTCACACGCAAGAGAAATCTCTATTACACTTTTTGTTGTAAGAGGTTCGGCATCTTAGTACCTCGAAGCAAGATCTGTTAGGGCATACTTACATTTCTTTCTTTGTATTGTGTCATGATGAAGATACAGCACATGTCCATTTGATGAGTGTGTAAGAGATATGTTTGCCGAACCACTTGTTTAGCTAACCATTGTTTAACAGTCTTTTCTGGCAGTCCTGTCTTTTCTGTTAGTTTATCGATAGCCATTTTTCCTTTCCAATACCCTGATTCAGAATACTATACAAAGCAGATATTATTTTTATTTGTTTATTTAATAGATTTTTTAACAAGGTAATAAACTAGTACTATTCCAAATACAATTCAGACTAGTTCTCCAGTCTCAATGTTAGGTGGTGTGTAGTAATCAGATAACACAGGTTGTTTTAATGCAGGTAGTGTTGTTCCGGTAAATCTATAATATTTGTGCAAAGCTTCATCAACATCTTCAAATGTTTTATCAGCATGACCTTCTTTCATTCTCTTACTAACGAAATCAAGCTGCAATAGTCTGTTTTTCTCGTATTCAGCCTGATCTTGTGATACATTTTCCATTGCTAAGTTATGACGTTTAGATTCTTCTTTACTGTCTAGTTTTGAACATAAATAATTTGAACATGAGAAGATTAACATGTTGACAGCAGCAGTGCCAAGAACCATATCATCAGCAGCCATATTTTAATTAGCTTTTTAAAATTTTTTTGTTCCTATTAAAAATGAATTATGACAAGTTGCTAACTGAAGAAGCTAGTAATGTTACAGCCACGAGTGTGGAGGGTTATACAGAGAACAGAGGGAGGTTAATAAGTTTGGTTGCTTCAGGAAAATCTAAATTATATTTAGGTGCTGACTTAATACCTGAACAGGCACTAAGACTAAAACCTGAAGAAATCATTTCTGTACATAATAGATAGACAAAGTGCTTTGCACACAAATGGTCAAAAGTTTGGGGAGGTCTATTATAAAGTTCTATACAAAAACTGAATCAGCGTTCCTTGTTTTAGATTCTGAAGATTTATTTCATAATTTGAACCAGGATCTTGTTATTAATAATTGCCTTAGTGAAGTGACAAGAACTCTGTGTTATAAATTTGGAGGTTTGTTGGCACCATTTTTAGCTGTGCTAATTACTTTTCAACATGTAAATTTCTCTGCCATTAAAAATGGACTCTTTCAATGTGGAGATGAATTGGAATCCAGATACACAGAAGACTATGCTACAGGAGATTCCAATGAACCCAGTACAAAGAGTGACTAAGGAAAAAAGTCCCAGAAGAACCTCGGCTGGAAAAAAGTCAGCTGTATATAATAAATTACACAGATGGAACAGACAAACAAACAAAAGCGAAAATTTTAAACAAAGAACAGTCAAAACAAGAACCAATAATGCACCAACAATCATTAGCAACAAAACATGAAGAATCAGTAAAGCCAAACCAATCTTCTTCAAGCAAACAAGTGTATTATTTTGTTGCTGCTGCTGGTCTGGGAGCATCTGGTTACTTGATGTAGAACTATTACAAATGTAACAAGCAAAAACAAAAGCCTCCAAAAACACATAGAGAAAAAGAAACCATTGAATTAGCTCCATTATTGCGGAAGCAAAATTTGAAGAACTGGCCTACGAGCTGGACCACTATCGATGGAACGTTCTAGGTATCAGCGAACTGCGCTGGAAAGGCCTAGGTGAAAGAACGACCGACAAAGGTCACAAGCTCTATTTCAGCGGTAGAGATGACAGACACGAAACGGCGTTGGATTCTTGGTCCACAAGAACATTCTAGCCACTGTCATGGGTTGCCGCCCAGTCTCCAGTAGACTCATTACCATCCGTCTGAGAGCAGCCCCTTTCAACATCACCATCATCCAGGTCTATGCCCCAACATCAGACTATGAAGACAGCGAAGTGGAGGATTTTTATGAACATCTACAGGCGGTTCTTGACCAAGTGCCGAAGAAGGACATAGTCATAGTGCAAGGCGACTGGAATGCCAAGGTTGGCCAAGATGCGCACTGTTACGTTGAAACGCGAAGGATAGTATGTCTGAAACGCGCACGATAGATCTAATCGTTTCGCTTTGCAAAGTATTCAATAATAGAGTGTATTTACCTTTGTTTTGAGTTTGCGTTCTTGTTAGAAGAAGCTTAGTATAACGTTGGTAATTTTTGTTGGTCGATATTATTGGAGAATTCTCTAGATTTCCGTGTTTACGGTCGATCGAAGATTCCCGATAATTGTCGAAGTTTGAGAACGTTCTTGGAATGTGAAGAAAGATGTATGACGTAAGTCAGTGATGACGAACTTTAGTTTGATTGGTGGTAAAGCGTCATCGGGAACATTCTGACGTTATCTCGATCGAGGGAAAAACTATAAAATGGATGCTCTGAGTGTGTGTTGATAGTGAGTTGGAAAGTAAAAAGGAAAGAGTGAAAAGGCGATTGTATGCAGTTGTTGATGAACGCTGAATAAAGTTTGAAAACTTTATACGACTCCGTGCCTTGTGGCTCTTTGAACGGGTTGCGTGGATAAACGAATCTGAGCTACACTCATCAGTACTTCAGCATTGGGGCTGAATCAACTACTGATAGAAAAAACAACATCGAGTGTAACACGCACCACAACTGGGGAGACACATGTGGACCCCACAGCAACAACGAGACAAATGACAGGGGTCTAAGACTCTTGTTTGACAGATACAACAATCTGGTACTGGCAAACACGCTTGGTCTCCACAAAAACTCCAGACGATGGAAAGGCACAGTCCCGGCGGGGAGCATCACAACCAGATCGACTACATCATGGTCAATAAACGCTTCAGATCAAGCATCAACATTGGCAGGACACGCACTTTTCCAGGAGCAGACATCGGAAGTGACCACGATCTCGTGATGATGTCTTTCCGGCTCCACTTGAAGAAAGTAAATACAGCAAAGTGCAAGACCCAGAGGTGGCAGAACTATTTCAGTCCACAAGTGGAGGGAAATTTTCACCACTGCTCATTTTGGGTGCTGGTGAAGTAGATGTCAACACCATGACCACCACCGTCAACTCAGCTGTGACAGTTGCCGCCACAGAGATCCTTGGCAAGCACCGACCAAATAAGAAGCCGTGGATCACACCTGAACTTTTGGATCTGTGTGATAAACGAAGAGAGATAAAAAATAAAAAATAAAAAGAATAAGAACACCTCACAGGGAGCTGATTTCTACCGAAAAATCAACAATGGCATCCGAAAAGGCATGCGCACAGCAAAGGAGAACTGGATAGAAGATCAATGCCAGGAAATAGAGAACAGTCTGAAAAAGAACAACAGCAAGAAGGCCTACCAGACTGTGAAGCGGCTGACAAGTGTTAAACAGCCTAAAGTCTCCATGATCCAAAGCAAGTCTGGCATATGCCTTACAGAAAAACAAGAAGTCTTGGACAGATGGACAGAGTACTGCTCTGATCTTTACAACCATACACCAAATGGAGACCCATCAGTTCTAGCATGTCCAGAGAACAGAGAAGAAGAAGAAATCCTCCCAATTCTCCGGGAAGAAGTTGAGGCAGCAGTGCAATCGCTGAAAAAAGGGAAGTCAGCGGGAGTGGACAACATACCCGCGGAACTGCTACAAGCAGGAGGAGAAGCTATGATTGATGCCATCACCATTATCTATAACAAGATCTGGCAGAGTGGGGAGTGGCCTACACCATGGACCCAGTCGCTTGTCACCACTCTTCCCAAAAAAGGTAACCTTCAGAAGTGTGAAAATTACCACACCATCAGCCTCATCAGCCATCCCAGCAAGGTCCTCCTGAAAATAATACTCAACAGGTTGAAACCCCAAGCTGAACAAATCATAGCTGAAGCAGGATTCAGGGCTGGGCGACGTACCACTGAACAGATTTTCAACCTCAGAATAATCTGTGAGAAATACCTACAGCACACCAACAACATTTATATCATGTGTTCATAGACTTCAAGAAGGCGTTTGACCGAGTGTGGCATGTAGCTCTATGGGCAACAATGAAAGTGTGCAACATCAGCCCTAAAATTATTGAAGTCATCAAAAGCCTGTATGACAAAACAGCCAGTGCAGTCCTCCTTAACAGCGTCATCGGGAACTGGTTCAGAACAACAATCGGTGTGCGTCAAGGATGCCCACTCTCTCCAACACGCTTCAACATCTTCCTTGCGCGCATAATGTCAGATGCTCTTGCAGATCACGAAGGCACAGTCAGCATAGGGGGTAGAGCAATCTCTAATCTTCGTTTTGCGGATGACATTGATGGATTGGCTGGAGAGGAACAAGAACTTGAACAGCTGGTACAGAGGCTTGACACCACCTCCAGAGCTTATGGAATGGAAATAAGTGCAGAGAAGACCAAAATGATGACCAACACCACCAATGGCATCAACACGGACATCAAAGTCCAAGGCCAATCCATCAACACAGTGCATAGCTTCAAATCTTTGGGAACCATTGTGTCAGACAATGGGTCCCGACAGGAAGTCCTCTCCAGGATCGCACAAACATCTGCTGCCCTGACAAGGTTGAAACCCATTTGGAAAGACAGGACCATCAGTCTACATTCCAAAGTAAGACTGCTGTGCTCCCTTGTCATCTCCATCTTCCTATATGCTTGCGAAGCATGGACCCTCACACCAGATCTACAACAAAGAATACAAAGCATGGAGATGAGGTGCTACAGAAGACTTCTGGGCATTTCCTATACCCAACACATCACCAACGACGAAGTCCGACAGACCATCACACAAGCCATTGTTTGTTTGTAGGGTGTCTGGTCAAGCCTGTCACGGATAGTCTAAATTTTGTTGTGAAAATAGTCAGCGAAAGCTTGTGGAAGTTGAGAGGGTTCAATGTTGTTGGGCAGTGGAGAGTCTGAAGAGCAGCCTAGGAGATTGTTTAGAGTAGAGAAAAGGGCTTTGCTTGATTGGGCTTCTGTGATCAGTTTATTGAAGTAGGATTGTTTTGATTGTGCAATGGGTGTCTCTACCAGTTTCTTTTGCTTGTTGTAGATTTACCTGTTGTTGATGATGGTTGTGATGATATCCTGGAGAAGATACGCTTATCTTACAAGGGGAGTAAGACTTGTAGATAGATGGGGCGTTAAGCTACCTCTATCAGACGTTCTTTTACCAAAATTCCAAAGCGATGCGAGAGACTAATCACGGTGCTTGGTCAAATAAAATGTATATTTGTTCTCGGGTTTTAAAGTATCATTGCTTCACTTTAAGAAATGCTTTTTACTAATCAAAGGCTAAAGAAACCAACTCTCGACCCTAACATTCTGAATAAATACAGACCTATCTCAAATCTGTCTTTTGTCTCAAAACTTCTTGAAAGCGTTGTTCTCGATCAACTGAATTCTTACCTCTGGTCTAACAACTCCTGTCACCTCTCCAATCAGCATATCGCCCTACAGTAACCGTTCCACTGAAACTGCTCTGCTTAAGATAACCAATGATCTTCTTTCTGCCACAGATCAAGGTGAAGTTTCTGTACTTGCTCTGCTGGATCTTTCTGCAGCTTTTAATACTGTTGACCACTCCATCCTTCTAAACCGATTTAGTACCACCTTTGACATTCATGGCTCTGCTCTTTCTTGGTTTCGCTGCTATCTCACTGACAGGTTCCAGACAGTATCCATTGATGGTCGCACTTTAGAACACGCGCGTGGGACTCCCAAGTTTGGGTTCCACAGGGTTCTGTTCTGGGGCCTGATCTTTTCGCTCTTTACACTCAACCACTTGACATCTTTGACAAACACGAACTTCATCACCATTACTTCGCCGATGACTCTCAACTGCATAAAAGCTCATCTTCTGACCAGACTGGCATCTCACTCCAGACTGTCTCCCTCAGCATAGACGATGTCCAAGACTGGATGACAGAAAACAAACTGCAACTCAACAGCAGCAAAACTGAAGCAATCCTTATTGGCTCTTCTCACTCAACAAAACTGTCTTCAGCTCACCTCTGCTTCCATTTCGCTCTTATCTGAAGTTAAAAACCTTGGCGTGACAATTGCTAGTACACTCAGCATGAACAACAACATTTATTCTATTTGCCGTACCTGCTACCTCCAACTCCGTCGTATCTAATCTATTAGAAACTGCCTTGAAACAGATGCAACCGCAGAACTAGTCACCTTAACCATACGCTTTCGTATTGACTACTGGAACTCACTCCTTGCTGGCCTTCCATCCACATCCATCTCTAAACTCCAATGCATTCAGAACAGTTCAGCCCTTCGGAAGAAAAGACGAGACCACGCCACTCCACTCTTTAAAAAAAACAACATTGGCTTCCTTTTGCAGACCGTATTAAATACAAATCAACCTCTTTACATATAAATGCATTCACGGAAGTGCTCCTGTGTATCTCTCCGACCTAATCACTCTATACAGCCCATCAATAAATCTCCGCTCTGCCTCGAACTAGGCTTGTGTCGGCGCTCTTTCTTATATCCAGCTCCCGACAACTGGAATTCACTACCTCCTGCACTCCGTAAGAAGCAGGCTTTAATAATAATAATGTACATTTATTTAGCGCTATTACTTGTCTTTTTATAGACAAGCGTATAGCGCTTTACATGAAAAGAAAGAAACAAACATGAAACAACTTACAATATTGCATTATAAATTATACAATGAAAAAAAATTAAAACCCCACACACAAAATCAAAAAATACATAAAGTTAACTTTCTGCAAACAAGTCATCACAATCACAGCAAATTCACAAGCATAGCCAAAAGCAGAACAAATATGAGCTGCGGCTAGGGTCTATCGAATGATAGTAGAGTTTGAAGAGGTGAGATTTTAGAGATTGTTTGAATGAGGGTGTGGTCTGCTTGTGTCTGATGTTGGCTGGGTGCACAATAGGTGAATGCTCGCTCTCCGTACATTTTGGTGTTGGTTTTTTGAATGCAGAGTATGCAAGAGTCAGAAGAAGAGCGAAGAGTGCGAGAAGGGACATAGACAGACAGCAGATCTGACAGGTATGAAAGGCAGGTTCCAGAGAAGAAATTGTGGCACAGTACGGACAGTTTGTATTTATTGCGGGCCTCTATCAGTCTATGGGTAGCCAATGAAGCTTACGGAGTAGTAGAGTGATGTAATCGCGCTTTTTTGCCCTGAATACTAGCCTAGCAGCACAATTCTGGACTTTTGAAGTTTGTCTATGAGATGACTCGGGCAGGAAGCCAGTAGGGCATTACAATAGTCTAGCCTAGACAAGACTAAAGCACAGACTAAGGTCATGGTTGCTTGAAGGGTTAAGTAGCAGCGAATGGAGCTGATCTGACGCAAGGCAGCATATGCTGATTTACAAACTTGTGCAATATGGAAATCAAGCGTCATGTCACTCGACATAAAAAAGCCAAGATTTCTAGCCGACTGAGAGAAAGAGGTTTCATGCTCTCCTACACTTACAGTGGTAGGCAAGGTGCAAGCTAAGGCAGTTCTGGTCTTTTTGAACAAGAGAACCTCAGTTTTATTATCATTGAGCTTTAACTTGTTTTGTTTCATCCAGGATCGGATATCAGAAATGCAATTCTGTACAGTCTTGACATTGGCATCGATTTGTACCGGTAGACTTAATCATCTTTCAAAACTGCCCTCAAAACCCATTTGTTTCCACAGCAGTGGCTATCTTGATTTCACTTGCGCTGACCGGTGTAACGTGCCGAAAGCGTCCCTGGCCCAATTTAACTCCCGGGAGTAAAACCAGGCCGTCCCAGATTTACTCCCGGGAGTTATTCTGGTCCTGGACCAGATTGACCTCCAGCCTGTCCCAAAATCACTCTCTGGTGAATGAAGATTACATAGGAACAATTGATGTTATGCACTCTACTGTGTTCCAGATCAGCCTCCCGGGAGTTAGTTTGGCGCACATTTTTCAGTACCAGAATGACTCCCGGGAGTTAAGTGGGTCTGTCCTAAAACAGCCCCCCATGCAACAGAGAGTAAATCTGGGACTGGCCCAGATACACTCGCGGGAGTCATTCTGGGACAAATTTAGATGTGCCAAAACGACCCCTGGGGGGCTAATCTAGAACCGATGAGAGTCAGATTGGGTCAGGCCCAGACTGGCCCCCTCTAGCCTATTAAAAGGAGCAATTGAAGACTGCGTCAGTAATCTCATCAGACAAAATCATGGGAGTAAAACGGGAACAAGACCAAAACAGGTCCCCTAACAAAATGCATGTAAAATACAATGAAAGGGGAGTCAAATGGGGACGTGACCAAAACCGCCCCCCCCCCCCCCTATCCATCAGATGCAAAAAACACTGCACAGGAGAGTCAAACGGGGACAGGACCAATACCCCCCCCCTCCACCCCCCCTACCAATCAGATGCAGAAAACACTGCACAAGGGAGTCAAACGGGGACAGGATCAAAACTGCCCCCCCCCCCCTACCCATCACATGCAGCAAACACTTAACTGGGGAGTCAAACGGGGACGGGATCAAAACCGACTCCCCCCCCCCCCCCCAACCCATCAGATGCAGCAAATACTGCAGAGGGGAGTCAAACGGGGACAGGACCAAAACCGCCCCCCTATCCATCAGATGCAAAAAACACTGCACAGGAGAGTCAAACGGGGACAGGACCAAAACCGCCCCCCTACCCATCACATGCAGCAAACACTGAACCGGGGAGTCAAACGGGGACGGGATCAAAACCGCCCCCCCCCCCAACCCATCAGATGCAGCAAATACTGCATAGGGGAGTCAAACGGGGACGGGGACCAATACCGCCCCCCCTTCCCCCTACCCATCAGATGCAGAAACACTGCACATGGGAGTTAAACGGGGACAGTACTAAAACCGCCCCCTACCCATCACATGCGGCAAACACTGAACCGGGGAGTCAAACGGGGACGGGACAAAAAAAACCGCCCCCCCCCCCCCTACCCATCAGATGCAGAAAACACTGCACAGGGGAGTTAAACGGGGACAGGACCAAAACCGCCCCCCTATCTATCAGATGGAAAAAACACTGCACAGGAGAGTTAAACGGGGACAGGACCAAAACCGCACCCCACCCCCCTACCCATCAGATCCAGAAAACACTGCACAGGGGAGTTAAACGGGGACAGGACCAAAACCGCCCCCCTATCCATCAGATGCAAAAAAACACTGCACAGGAGAGTCAAACGGGGACAGGCCCAAAACCGCCCCACTACACATCACATGCAGCAAACACTGAACGGGGAGTCAAACGGGAACGGGATCAAAACCGTCCTCCCCCCCCCCCTTACCCATCAGATGCAGCAAATACTGCATAGGGGAGTTAAATGGGGACAGGACCAAAACCGCCCCCCTATCCATCAGATGCAAAAAACACTGCACAGGAGAGTCAAACGGGGACAGGACCAAAACCGCCCCCCTACCCATCACATGCAGCAAACACTGAACGGGGAGTCAAACGGGGACGGGATCAAAACCGCCCCCCAACCCATCAGATGCAGCAAATACTGCATAGGGGAGTCAAACGGGGACGGGACCAAAACCGCCCCCCCCTTCCCCCTACCCATCAGATGCAGAAAACACTGCACAGGGGAGTTAAACGGGGACAGTACTAAAACCGCCCCCCTACCCATCACATGCGGCAAACACTGAACCGGGGAGTCAAACGGGGACGGGACAAAAAATCCGCCCCCCCCTACCCATCAGATGCAAAAAACACTGCACAGGGGAGTTAAACGGGGACAGGACCAAAACCGCCCCCTATCTATCAGATGCAAAAATCACTGCACAGGAGAGTTACACGGGGACAGGACCAAAACCGCACCCCCACCCCCCTACCCATCAGATCCAGAAAACACTGCACAAGGGAGTTAAACGGGGACAGGACCAAAACCGCCCCCCTATCCATCAGATGCAAAAAACACTGCACAGGAGAGTCAAACGGGGACAGGCCCAAAACCGCCCCACTACCCATCACATGCAGCAAACACTGAACGGGGACGGGATCAAAACCGTCCTCCCCCCCTTACCCATCAGATGCAGCAAATACTGCATAGGGGAGTTAAACGGGGACAGGACCAAAACCGCCCCCCTATCCATCAGATGCAAAAAACACTGCTCAGGAGAGTCAAACGGGGACAGGACCAAAACCGCCCCCCTACCCATCACATGCAGCAAACACTGAACGGGGAGTCAAACGGGCACGGGATCAAACCCGTCCCCCCCAACCCATCAGATGCAGAAAATACTGCATAGGGGAGTCAAACGGGGACAGGACCAAAACCGCCCCCCCCCCTACCCATCAGATGCAGAAAACACTGCACAGGGGAGTTAAACGGGGACAGGACCAAAACCGCCCCCCTATCCCGTCACATGCAGCAAACACTGAACCGGGGAGTCAAACGGGGACGGGATCAAAACCGCCCCCCCCACCCCCCAACCCATCAGATGCAGCAAATACTGCATAGGGGAGTCAAACGGGGACAGGACCGAAACCGCCCCCCCCCCCCCCCCCATCAGATGCAGAAAACACGGTACAGTGGAGCCAAACGGGGACAGTACCAAAACCGCCCCTCCTACACAATTAGTTGTAACTACAAAACACTGCACAGGAGAGTCAAACGGGGACAGGACCAAAACCGCCACCCTAACCACCACGTGCAGCAAACACTGAACCGGGGAGTCAAACGGGAACGGGACCAAAACAGCCCCCCCCCCCCCCCCCACACACACACAACCCGTCAGATGCAGCAAATACTGCATAGTGGAGTCAAACGGGGCCCGGACCAAAACCGCCTCCCTCCCCCTACCCATCAGATGCAGGAAACATGGCACAGGGGAGCAAAACGGGAACAGGACCACAATCGCGCCTCCTACACAATTAGTTGTAACTACAAAACACTGCACATGGGAGTTAAACGGGGACAGGATCAAAACCGCCCCCCCCCCCCTCCACTACCCACCACATGCAGCAAACACTGAACAGGGGAGTCAAACGGGGACAGGACCAAGACCGCCCCCTCCCCCCCCCTAACCCATCAGATGCAGAAAACACTGCAGAGGGGAGTCAATCGGGGACAGGACCAAAACCGCCCCCCCCCCCTCCCCTATCCATCTGATGCAAAAAATACTGCACAGGAGGATCAAACGGGGACAGGACCAAAACCGCCCCCCCCCCCTACCCACCACATGCAGCAAACACTGCACGGGGGGAGTAAAACGGGGACAGGACCAAAACCGCCCCTCCCCTTACCCACCACATGCAGCAACACAAATACGCACGTACACACACTCGTACGCATACACCTACCCACACGCACCCTCTTTCCACCTACCCACCGACACACACTATAGCATAAAGAGACTCAATATGCCTACAGTTTAAATAGTCATGCATACAGAATATCAACATGACAATCTCAACTTTGATATGATGATGATGATCATTGTTGTCAGGGTGGCGACGTGGTGATCGTCCTTAACGCTGATGCAACAGGACGTTAAGCTTCGTTATTCCTCCTATCAACATGACCTTGCGTACAACAGGGTACCCGTACAACAGCATCAGTAATATTCAAAGTGGACTTACAAAATAATGTAGTGCAAAGCTAATACAAATATTTCCATTACATCCTGTGTGCAAGGGTCGATTTACTCTCATGTGAAGTGTGTTACATTACATGATTATTGCTTTAGGTCCAGCGGACTCTTCCGAGCCAAATCAGGACCGGACAACCCCTGATCCGCATAAAAGATCTGCTGAAACAACCCTAGTGGTCAAACTGAAAGCTCTCCACCAGCCAGTCACTTTACAATAAAGACTTGTATGTGTGTTAGGTGAGGGGGACGATTTCAGCCTTGTGCCAATTTAAACTCTCCCGTTCAGTCATTGTTCCATCTGAAGAAGTAGGAGGACGTTTTTTTTCCTGTCCCCGTTTAACTCCAGGGCCGAGACTTTGTATTCATTTTGTTACGGAAGCGGTTTTTGTCCTGTCCCTGTTTGACTCCCCTGTGCACTGTTTTATGCATCGGATGGGTAGGGGGAGGGGGGTAGCGGCGGTTTTTGTTTTGTCCTCGTTTGACTCCTTTGTGGAGTGTTTTCTGCATCTGATGGGTAGGGGTCGGTTTTGGTCCTGTCCCCGTTTGACTATGCGGTGTTTTCTGCATCTGATGTGTGAGGGGGGCGGTTTTGCTCCTGTCCCCGTTTGACTATGCGGTGTTTTCTGCATCTGATGTGTGAGGGGGGCGGTTTTGCTCCTGTCCCCGTTTGACTATGCGGTGTTTTCTGCATCTGATGTGTGAGGGGGGCGGTTTTGCTCCTGTCCCCGTTTGACTCCCCTATGCAGTGTTTTCTGCATCTGATGTGTAAGAGGGGGGTGGGGCGGTTTTGGTCCTGTCCCCGTTTGACACCCCTGTGAAGTGTCTGCTTCTTCGGATGAATACGGGGAGGGGGTGGGGGAGGTAAGGGGGGACGGTTTTGGTCCTGTCCACGTTTGACTCCCCTATTCAGTGTTTTCTGCATCTGACGTGTAAGGGAGTGGGGGGGGGGGGCGGTTTTGGTCCGGTCCCCGTTTGACTCCCCTATGCAGTGTTTTCTGCATCTAATGTTAAAGGGGGGCGGTTTTGGTCCTTTCCCCGTATGACTCCCATATGCAGTGTTTTCTGCATCTGATGTGTAAGGGGGGGGGGGGGCGGTTTTGGTCCTGTCCCCGTTTGACTCCCCTATGCAGTGTTTTCTGCACCTGATGTGTAAGAGGGTGGGGGGGGGGGGCGGTTTTGGTCCTGTCCCCGTTTGACTCCCCTATGCAGTGTTTTCTGCATCTGATGTGTAAGAGGGGGGTGGGGCGGTTTTGGTCCTGTCCCCGTTTGACTCCCCTATGCAGTGAGTTCTGCATCTGATGTGTAAGGGGGGCGGTTTTGGTCCGGTCCCCATTTGACTCCCCTATGCAGTGTTTTCTGCATCTGATGTGTAAGGGGGGCGGTTTTGGTCCTGTCCCCGTTTGACTCCCCCTGTGCAGTGTTTGCTTCTTCTGATGAATACGGGGGGGGGGGGGGGGAGGTGTTTGGTCCTGTCCCCGTTTGACACCCCTATTCAGTGTTTTCTGCATCTGATGTGTAAGGGGGGCGGTTTTGGTCCTGTCCCCGTTTGACACCCCTATTCAGTGTTTTCTGCATGTGATGAATAAGGGGGGCGGTTTTGGTCCTGTCCACGTTTGACTCCCCTATGCAGTGTTTTCTGCATCTGATGTGTAAGAGGGCGGTTTTGGTCATGTCTCCGTTTGACTCCCCTATGCAGTGTTTTCTGCATCTGATGTATAATAGGGGCGGTTTTGGTCCTGTCCCCGTTTGACTCCCCTGTGCAGAGTTTTGTAGTTACAACTACATGTGTAAGAGGGGCGGTTTTGGTCCTGTCCCCATTTGACTCCCCTACGCAGTGTTTTCTGCATCTGGTGTGTAAGGGGCTGGGTGCGGTTTTGGTCCTGTCCCCGTTTGACTCCCCTATGCAATGTTTTCTGCATCTGATGTGTAGGGGGGGGGGCGGTTTTGGTCCTGTCCCCATTTCACTCCCCTATGCAGTGTTTTCTGCATCTGATGTGTAAGGGGGGCGGTTTTGGTCCGGTCTCCGTTTAACTCCCCTATGCAGTGTTTTCTGCATCTGATGTGTAAGGGGGGCGGTTTTGGTCCTGTCCCCGTTGGCTCCCCTATGCAGTGTTTTATGCATCTGATGTGTAAGGGGGGCGTTTTTGGTCCTGTCCATGTTTAACTCCCTTGTGCAGTGTTTTATGCACCTGATCGGTAGGGGTCGGTTTTGGTCCTGTCCCCGTTTGACTCCCCTACTTTCGTTGATTAGCTGAGGGGGCGATGTTGGGCCTGTCCGTTTTTAACTCCCATATTAAAAACTAAGAATACATTGAAAAGACAAGAGAAGTTGGGGGGCTGTTTTGGTCCTGTGATCCAGTTTTACTCCCGGGAGTCATTTCGGAACAGGCTGGGGGTCAATCTGGTCCAGGACCAGAATAACTCCCGGGAGTAAATCTGGGACGGCCTGGTTTTACTCCCGGGAGTTAAACTAGGCCAGGGACGCTTTCAGCACGTTACACCGGCTTGCACAGCGACTACAGACCTACCACAGTGTATTACATGTATGTGTCTGTGTGGTGTGTATGGGTTGTGTATCTTTTCCTCCACCATAATTATGTATAAATTCATGTTGGCTTTATAATTTTTCTATGTACCATTTTCTATTTTATGTGTGAATGCGTAAGAATGCGATTTGAATCACTATTTTTTGTAAGATATGTGCGCTATATAAATCTATGTATTATTATTATTATTATTATTATTATTATTATTATTATTATTATTATTATTATTATTATTAGGCCTATTATTATCATCATCAGCATCATCATCATCAACGTCATCATCATCATCATTATCATCATCATCATCATCATCATCATCATCATCATTATCATCATCATCATCTTTACAAACAGCAGCAACAACAACGCAGAACGTAGAACACCTCCACATAAAACTGAACTTTAAAAAACTTCCTTTCTTTCTTCAAATACAGTTTTAGGAAATTCAAGCCAGTCCATCCATTAACTTTCTAAAGAGACATATTGTCAAGGACGATCCACTTGTCCCGTTACATTGTTATTATGGAACACGACAGCAGCAGGTTTCATACTCCCGACTTCGACTGGGTGTAAATAACATCAATTACGACATTTTACCGTCGCCACTTGTTAAACGACGCAGTCTGTCATTACGGTCAATGTGGGCATCCTGCAGAAACATCCGAACATTTCCTCTTTTTCTGTCCTAGTTTTAACAGTGCGCGTGCCCAGGCAATTGAACAGCTAGACCCTAGCGTTAGAATCGTTAGCACTTTACTATGTGGTAATGAACACCTCTCCTCACAGGAGAACAGTAACATCTTCTCCGCTGTTCACGAATTCCTCTTGGCAGGTGGCCGTTTTGGCACTAAGTGATGTAATCTATAAATCAAATATCTGACTGATTGGAAATCCAAACATACTTATTTACAACAATCTCCTTTTAGCTTCATTCTCGCTATTATTTCTATTATTTATGTTCCACCTCCGTCACACCCTCATAAGCTATAACTGGCAGCCGTCAAGTGAAATCAACCAAATGAGCTTTTCCCCCCTTTTAATACAATGTCGTCGCAGAATAAATGGGGGCTGCCATTCTTTATGTTTTTGTGGTCCCACCGCCATAGACCAAGTCGTAGAGCGTTCGCCTGGCACACCAATGATCCAGGTTCGAATCCCGTAGTGGGCGAAATAATCTTAACAATATGATTGCTCTGGTGGTTCAGTGGTGATTTAGGTCCTTACACCTTGCTCCCTGGAATGGTTATCACAGTCTGCCATATCGCCTATGGTGCGTGTTAAACTTCAATGTTCCTGTTTTTCTTTGACTATTCGTTTGTTTGTCTATTTTCCCCCTATTTCCTCATCTTATTGTTTTGTTATCTTTTGTAAATTAATTATTGTATAATATTATGCTTGCGTTTGCCTTTAGTTCAATTGTCGGCTTTAGATGCTCCAGTTGTTTATTTATGTTCACGGGTAGCACTCATTTGAGCTTTTGTGCCCTTATGTATTCCTTGTAATGTTATATTTGATTTCTTGAATAAAAACTATGTTTAAAGCAACCACAAAGCATAGAAGTATACTTCGCGTAATAATATGAAAACAAAGACAATGACGTCAACTATGACGTTTTATGTGTAAACGTACCTCACTTACAGCTGACTGTGCTGGAATGGCTGAAACAAAGAAAACGAAACTCAGTTATAACGTGGTTGGGATATTTAGTTCTGGAATTAGTAATAATAATAATAATAATAATAATAATAATAATAATAATAATAATAATAATAATAATAATAATCTTTATTACCTCTTACAAGGAATTATGACAGGCTTAAAGCATTGCTCCAATAAATAAAAGACATTAAGGCTTGAAAAACATAAGGTATAAAATGTCAAATTGCATACACACATAACACTCTTCAAATCTAACGTACTCGCAGCTCTCCTTACACACACATTTCATTTTACAGTCCTATCCTATCCTATCCTGTCCCATAACCCGAAGGTCGTAGGGGCAACACAGATGATCGCTTAACCAGCATACTCCATCTTTCTCTGTCCTCAGCAGCCCTCATGGCTTCGCTCAGTGTCAAACCAGTCCATTCTCGAATGTTGTCCTCCCACCTCTTTTTCGGTCTCCCCCTTCTTCTACCTCCTTGCACTGTGCCTTGCAGAATGGTCTTTGCAAGGCCTCATGATCTGGTGACGTGGCCATACCATCGGAGTTTCCGTTTCTTCACCACTGTGAGCAGGTCATCGTGTTGTCCAATGGCTTGTGTGATGGTCTGTCGGACTTCAACGTTGGTGATGTGTTGGGTATAGGAAATGCACAGAAGTCTTCTGTAGCACCTCATCTCCATGCTTTGTATTCTTCGTTGGAGATCTGCTGTGAGGGTCCATGCTTCGCAAGCATATAGGAAGATGGAGATGACCAGAGAGCGCAGCAGTCTTACTTTGGAATGTAGACTGATGGTTCTGTCTTTCCAAATGGGCTTCAACCTTGTCAGGGCAGCAGTTGTTTGTGCGATCCTGGAGAGGACTTCCTGTCGAGACCCATTGTCTGACACAATGGCTCCTAAATATTTGAAGCTGTGCACTGTGTTGAGGGATTGGCCTTGTACTTTGATGTCCGTGTTGATGCCATTGGTGTTGTTGGTCATCATTTTGGTCTTCTCTGCACTTATTTCCATTCCATAAGCTCTGGAGGTGGTGTCAAGCCTCTGTACAAGCTGTTCAAGTTCTTGTTCCTCTCCAGCCAATCCATCAATATCATCCGCAAAACGAAGATTGGAGATTGCTCTGCCCCCTATGCTGACTGTGCCTTCGTGATCTGCAAGAGCATCTGACATGATGCGCTCTAGGAAGATGTTGAAGAGTGTTGGAGAGAGTAGGCATCCTTGACGCACACCGATTGTTGTTCTGAACCAGTTCCCGATGACGCTGTTATGGAGGACTGCACTGGTAGCCTTGTCATACAGGCTTTTGATGACTTCTATAATTTTAGGGCTGATGTTGTACACTTTCATGGTTGCCCATAGAGCTGCATGCCAGACTCGGTCAAATGCCTTCTTGAAGTCTATGAACACATGATATAGATGTTGTTGGTGCTGTAGGTATTTCTCACAGATTATTCTGAGGTTGAAAATCTGTTCAGTGGTACTTCGCCCTGCCATGAATCCTGCTTGTTCTTCAGCTATGATTTGTTCAGCTTGTGGTTTCAACCTGTTGAGTATTATTTTCAGGAGGACCTTGCTGGGATGGCTGATGAGGCTGATGGTGCGGTAATTTTCACACTCCTGAAGGTTACCTTTTTTGGGAAGAGTGATGACAAGCGACTGGGTCCATGGTGTAGGCCATTCCCCACTCTGCCAGATCTTGTTACAGATAATGGTGAGAGCATCAGTCATCGCTTCTCCTCCTGCTTGTAGCAGTTCCGCTGGTATGTTGTCCACTCCCGCTGACTTCCCTTTCTTCAGCGATTGCACTGCTGCCTCAACTTCTTCCCGGAGAATTGGGAGGATTTCTTCTTCTTCTCTGCTCTCGGGACATGTTAGAACTGATGGGTCTCCATTTGGTGTATGGTTGTAAAGGTCAGAGCAGTACTCTGTCCATCTGTCCAAGACTTCTTGTTCTTCTGTAAGGCAAATGCCAGACTTGCTTTGGATAGTGGAGACTTTGGGCTGTTTAACACTTGTCAGCCGCTTCACAGTCTGGTAGGCCTTCTTGCTGTTGTTCTTGTTCAGATTGTTCTCTATTTCCTGGCATTGATCTTCTATCCAGTTCTCCTTTGCTGTGCGCATGCCTTTTCGGATGTCATTGTTGATTTTTCGGTAGACATCAGCTCCCTGTGAGGTGTTCTTTTTCTTTTTTAACTCTCTTCGTTATCACACAGATCCAAAAGTTCAGGTGTGATCCACGGTTTCTTCTTTGGTCGGTGCTTGCCAAGGATCTCAGTGGCGGCATCAGTTACAGCTGAGTTGAAGGTATTGGTCATGGTGTTGACATCTACTTCGCCTGCCCCCAAAATAAGCAGTGGTGCAAATTTCCCTCCAATTGTGGCCTGAAATATTTTTGCCACCTCCGGGTCTTGCAGTTTGTCCAGGTCGAACTTCAGCCTAGTGCACTTTGCTGTATTTACTCTCTTCAAATGGAGCCGGAAAGACATCATCACGAGATCGTGGTCACTTCCAATGTCTGCTCCTGGAAAAGTGCGTGTCCTGCCAATGTTGATGCTTGATCTGAAGCGTTTCTTGACCATGATGTAGTCGATCTGGTTGTGATGTTCCCCGCCGGGACTGTGCCATGTCCATCGTCTGGATTTTTTGTGGAGACCAAGCGTGTTTGCCAGTACCAGATTGTTGTATCTGGCAAACTCCAATAGCCTCAGACCCCCTGTCATTTGTCTCGTTGTTGCAGTGGGGTCCGCATGTGTCTCCCCAGTTGTGGTGCGCATCTTGGCCAACCTTGGCATTCCAGTCGCCTTGCACTATGACTATGTCCTTCTTCGGCACTTGGTCAAGGACCGCCTGTATATTTTCATAAAAATCCTCCACTTCGCTGTCTTCATAGTCTGATGTTGGGGCATAGGCCTGGATGATGGTAATGTTGAAAGGGGTTGCTCTCAGACGGATGGTAATGAGTCTACTGGAGACTGGGCGGCAACCCATGACAGTGGCTAGAATGTTCTTGTGGACCAAGAATCCAACGCCGTGTTCGTGCCTGTCATCTCTACCGCTGAAATAGAGCTTGTGGCCTTTGTCAGTCGTTGTTTCACCTAGGCCTTTCCAGCGCAGTTCGCTGATACCTAGAACGTTCCATCGATAGTGGTCCAGCTCGTGGGCCAGTTCTTCTAATTTTCCTTCCGCAGTTAGGGTCCTGACATTCCAGGTTCCTATGACGATGTTGTTTCTCGTGCGGATCTTGCTAATTTGTCCATCAGTAGCATACTTTTCACCTCCGTCCTGGTGGCCAACGGAAGGCGCGGTCCTTGTGTAGCCGGGCGACGACCGATCCGGCATGGAATTAGTGGATAGCCTCATCATGTGTTGTGTCTTGGGCAAAAAAAAAAAAGACCTGGCAGGGCCCAATCCTCTCCAGGCTGTTGGCCACAGCCGAAATCCACGAATACAGTGTGGCTCGCCTTGGCCCTGAGCACGTGGTCGTTGAACCTGTAGTAACGTGAGGTTCCTCCGCCCTGGCCGGTGACTTCTGTGTAGAAGACTTTCGCCCAGTGATGCCGTGTTAACATCACCCCTGTTAGTCGCCTCTTACGACACGCCGGGAAACGTTGGGTCTATTCTATTTGCCCGAACCCACAGAGCCACATTTTACAGTATAAAACCATATTATTTTTTTAACAAAAAGTGAATCACATATAAACATATATATTATTACAATATCAAACTTATGTCATAAACAAAAGTACATCAAGCACGCATCTCCTTCGCATAGAAAACCGCTGCCGAACAAGCATAATTGATCAGGGTCACTGCAGTCGGAATGAAACTAGAACCGAAACGAACAGTGCGGCACTTTAAAACTAAATGATGCGCGCATCAACAGTCGGTCAAGAAGAAGAAGAAGACTGAATGAACATTGAAGTTTAACGTCTACACCCGCCATTGGCGATATGGCAGACGGGGATAACTGTACCAGGGAGAAGGGAGTAGGGACCTGAATCAACACTGAACCATCAGAGCAATCATACTGCAAAGATGGCCACTTTTTATGTTGCCCACCACGGGATTGGAACCTGGGTTCATCAGAGTCCCAGACGAGCGCTCTACCACTGAGCTACGGCGCTGGGACAAGAAGAAGAAGAAGAAGAAGAAGAAGAAGAAGAAGAAGAAGAAGAAGAAGAAGAGATTTATAAAAAAAATAAAAATTGAAAGAAACTTGAATCCCACAGTAGACTTAGCATAATGGTACGAGTTAATGGTGGAACCAAACTATCCAATCATCTCCCAAAATACAACGGCTTCCGCCTCAGATCCGTCGCTTGCAATTTGCATACCATCTGCATACCATTTACATGTGATTTGCTATTAGTTTAGGCGTTCCGTTGTTATGTTGGCATTGCACAGGTCAGCGTTTTGTAATTTGCATAAACCGTGACGCAATGGACGCACATTAGCATAACAACTGTGACGTCCAAAGGCCATTTGCAAACATTGGCCCTTCTACCGACAGCCTAGAATTGGACGTCCGTGTTGTCTGTTGGGGTCTGGAATGGGTTAATGTCGCATTTATAGGAACAACACAATCATCTTCTTCTTCTTCTTCTTCTTCTTCTTCTTCTTCTTCTTCTTCTTCCAATGTATGCACGCTTTATTTGTTTATTTATGTATTTATGGGCGTCTCGGGCGGTTTGAGTTAGATCCTGTATCGGCCAGCGTCTAGAGTCTGGTCTAGTACGGCGAGATAAGTGCGCTATAAAAATCCTCAATAATAAAAAAAATAATATTTATTTATATTATATATATATATATATATATATATATATATATATATATATATATATATATATATATATATATATATATATATATATATATATATATATATAATTTCTTTTTAATAGAAAATACAATATGTGTGTTGTCAATGTAAGTTTGCATATAGCTCTCTTTATGTATGTAATCGCCTGTGTAAATTTAGGCCTACTCTGTACTCGATTTCATTGTTTTACTGTTGTATCTTTATTGATATTTTATTCACACTTTTACATCCCTTTTGTATATGTGGTCTCGAATGATCTTTGGTTTTGGCAGACGTTAATAAAATATACTACTACTACTACTACTACTACTACTACTACTACTACTACTACTACTACTACTACCACTACTACTACTACTACTACTACTACTTCTTCTTCTTCTCCTCTTCCTCCTCTTCCTTCTCCTTCTTTTATGTCTCTCATATTTGCTTCCAAGTCTACATCTTGTCTGTGCTCGCACACATTTCATCGAAATGACTTTTACAGATCCTGACGCTCGTGTCCTAAAACGAAAGATTGGCACATACAAACAAAAATACCTAGCAAGGGATCTATATATGGTGCTTGCTAGGTATTTTTGTTTATATATGTACTACTACCTTCGTCTTCAGAGGCGGCACAACGCGGCAGCTGGGCTGTGGCTGAGAAATCAACCTGAATTTCGCTCACAAAATATGATCCAATATCCCAAAAATAAATCTCAAATCCCTCAGTCTTGTCTACTAATATCCGTACTCTTTTCCAGAGCAATTCGGTTTGTACTTGCCCTTGCGACAGAAGACCAATTTCGTCGACTACCTCCAAACCCCACCCCACGCCAACCCCCCACCCCTCTCTCTATTTCTTTCTCCCTAGTATTTTGTTCTCACCATCCCCCTCTCAGTCTGTCCCTGTATCCCTTAAATCTACGTCTGCGTCTCCTCGTTCTTGCGACAGCGTTAGTATTATAGATATAGAGTTATTGCGCAAACCTACTCCTTTCTTCTTCTTCTGCTTTTTTCTCCTCTTCCTTCTTCTCTGTCTTACCACTTTATCTGTCTATTTCGTTCTGTCTTTTCCCACCAACCCCATCTCCCTTCTTTTTTGTACGTCCCTCATATCTTTTTCTGTCTCCCCCCTCCACCCCACTTCCCCACAGCCTCCCACAATGTCTTTATCATTTGTTTATAATTTTTAGCATTTTGTGGACCTGTCTCTCTCCTCTCTTCCTCCTTTTTTTTCATCTTTCCATTTCCCCCTTTTGACCCTGTCAGTTTTTGGTTGTTGTTTGGTGTCCCCCGCCCCCCCCCCCCCCCCCACACACACAAAAACACACTTGTATTTGCTCTCTCTCTCTCTCTCTCTCTCTCTCTCTCTCTCTCCTCTCTCTCTCTCTCTCTCTCTCTCTCTCTCTCTCTCTCTTTCTCCATCTCCCTGAATAATGATACAATTCCGTGATGATAACAAGCCTATCAGTTCCAGAAGCTCAAAAGTTGAATAACAACATGTACGATAACCTGGACACTGGAGCTCTACACCAATTCAATTTTTTTCCCCCCGACAGCATGCCCTTTGTACACCAGATCACTGTTGCCATGCCGACCAAATGGGAGCATGTCTATATGTTCGACAGGGCTGTGTCGCCCAGGTCTGTGTTCCCCCGACTCTATAATCCCTCCGGTCTATTATGTTCCTCAATGTTTTTGTACCTCCACATGTGTTTGTGACAGAACTCTACTCTTTCGGATGAGAATGTAAACCGAGGTCTAGTCTGTGTACACACGCATGCCATTGCACGGACCTGACGCTCATGTCCCAGAATGGTGCAAGCACTAGGTCCCTTCTCCCTTGTACTCGGTCGCCCAGGATTGTGCTCAGATTGTGGTGAGATGTTTGGGCGTCAAATAATGAGCCCAAAGGCTGCAAGTGGGCGCTTTGGTCGGCTTGAGTTAGATCCTGGACCGGCCACGATTAGGAACCATTAACTAACTTGGAACACAGATTTAAGTCGATATAGATCTGGTGGAACACCAGTCTGATCGAGAGAGAGAGAGAGAGAGAGAGAGGGGGGGGGAAGAGAGAGATGGAGAGAGAGGGAGAGAGAGAGAGGGAGAGGGAGAGAGAGAGATCGTTTAAAAGTTCATCAACAACGCAAGCAATGTACGCTGAACATTTGTGAGAAATTCAACATCAAGTCTGGGGAGAGATGTCTTCTGTCCATTAGTTAGGCGGCCAAGTCACAATTCAGTTGGATATCCAATCATACTACCACCGCTTCTACATTGGTTGCTTTCGTTGTAAATATTCGATATTTCAATACAGTTAGAGAGGAACTTAAAATATATTTACTATAAAAAAATTAAAGGAAGGGGAGGGGTGTGTGAGGAGGGGTACCGCGCGTTTTACTTAGGCGCATTTCGTCTACTCTATAATATATCTATTCTATTCTATCCCGTAACTCGAAGGTAGTTGGGGCACCACAGATGATCGTTTAACCAGCGTACTCCATCTTTCTCTGTTCTCAGCAACCCTCATGGCTTCGCTCAGGTTCAAGCCAGTCCATTCTCGAATGTTGTCCTCCCACCTCTTTTCCTGTTTCCCTATTCTTCTGCCTCCTTGAACTGTGCCTTGCAGGATGGGTTTTGCAAGGCCTGATGCTCTGGTGACATGGCCATACAATCGGAGTTTCCGTTTCTTCACCACTGTGAGCATGTCATCGTGTTGTCCAATGGCTTGTCGGACTTCGTTGTTGGTGATGTGCTGGGTATAGGAAATGCCCAGAAGTCTTCTGTAGCACCTCATCTCCATGCTTTGTATTCTTCGTTGTAGATCTGCTGTGAGGGTCCATGTTTCGCAAGCGTATAGGAAGATGGAGATTACAAAAGAGCGCAGCAGCCTTACCTTGGAATGCAGACTGAGGGTTCTGTCTTTCTAAATGGGCTTCAACATTTTCAGGGCAGCAGTTGTTTGTGCGATCCTGGAGAGGATTTTCTGTCGGGACCCATTATCTGATACAATAGCTCCTAAATATTTGAAGCTATGCACTGTGTGGAGGGATTGGCCTTGGACGTCGATGTCCATATTGATGCCATTGGTGTTGTTGGTTATCATTTTGGTCTCCTCTGCACTTATTTCCATGCCATAAGCATGGAAGTGGTGTCAAGCCTCTGTACCAGCTGTTCAAGTTCTTGTTCCTCTCCAGCCAATCCATCGATGTCATCCGCAAAACGGAGGTTGGAGATTGCTCTACCTCCTATGCTGACTGTGCCTTCGTGATCTGCAAGTGCATCTGACATGATGCGCTCTAGAAAGATGTTAAAGAGTGTTGGAGAGAGTAGGCATTCTTGACGCACACCGATTGTTTCTCTGAACCAGTTTCCGATGGCGCTGTTGTGGAGGACCCATTGTTCTCGAAAATGTTGCCCCTCCTTTTCTTTTTTTTCCTTCTTAGTTTTAGATTGTGTTTAGTAACCATTAGCATCATTAAGAACAAGTAAAGCGTGTCGAATTGTAACGAAGACTGGAGCGGTACGGAGACGACGCCTGATACGCAATATAAAGTGAATGTACGACTAAATGAATATTTTCTTTTTTAAAAAAAGTATAGGCTTACCTTTATCAACGGGAGCTGCAGCAACCACCGCCATCGCCACGCACAACAAACATCCACGGAACGACATCATCTTGATATTTTTTGCTTGTTCAAAATAAAAATGTTTTTTAAAAAAGTTAGTTGTTGGTTAGTTGGTGGGTTTGGTTGGCTGCTGGGTTTGTCTTGTGAGAGAGTTGGGACTCTCAAGTCTTCGCAATCTTGACAAGTTAGCAAGATCTGGAATGTTCTCGAAAATTATAAATTAAAAGTTCGAAATAGGAGCTCTTGTTTGAAAAGTTCAGAAGGAAGATAAAAACAGTCCTGTCCTTCCGGTGAAATCTTGGTTACCACGTAGAATCGTCTTGGTTCACGTCGTCTCCGGGATATTTTGCGCAATTTTGACAGCTTGGGGTAATTCTTTTCCTTTTTCTACCAAACTTCTGAAAACACTAACTCAGCAAATTTAGACCACAATATAAACTCGCTCAGCCTTGCAAGGATAGAAATGTTGCCAATAAAAGGTCAAGGTTCAAATTTTGATTTGGAAATAAATTTATCAGATTGCCAAAATGTAACAAATTGTGTAAATGCTAACCGCTAATTGAAAGTTTCACTAAAAGAAAATGTCGTTTCAAGGAGTGCTGTAGCGAAAGATGGAGGTAGATGTAAACAGCTGGCGGCTGGCGAAGTGGACAGGCTGTTGCTGCTGTTATTGCTGTTGTTGCTGTCGCGGCGGAGAATCAACTGACAGGACCGACTAGATTCTGGAACCAGGCTTGCTCCCACAAAGCCCTGCCGCGACGCGAGACGTCTCTCTCTCTCTCTCTCTCTCTCTCTCTCTCTCTCTCTCTCTCTCTCTCTCTCTCTCTCTCTCTCTCTCTCTCTCTCTCTCTCTCTCTTCGTTTCTGTTGGTCCACATCCAATATCTGGCATTAACACGCAGAGCGGGGGCGGTTAGTGACGTCCGAGCTACGTCACAGGGCAACAGCATCGATCGGTAGAACTGCTAGCGCTGCAGCAGGGAGAGGGCTGTCTACAGACTACATAGACCAGCCCTACAACTTGCTTAGCCTGCCCTATACTCCACATGTCTCTAGCTTATGCTAGCAAACTGAACAGAAGTAAGAAGCCTAAGATAAATGGAATTGCTCTTACAGCACACAGAGCTGCTCGAGGCGCTGGTCGTCTCCAGTACGAATGGAACTCAAGGCGCAAGCTTGCTGCATCAAACGCACTGTTAGCTCCTTTAATCAGAGAGCGATCTGTAGGTGGGTGTTGGAGTCTGCCTGCCCCCTTGACTTTTAACACAATAGCGTGTCGTTGAGGTCATGAAGACACTCACTCACGCCCATATAGACACACGCCCACACAGACACACGACCTTCCCTCCCACACACGCACACCTACACACCTACACACACACACACACACACACACACACACACACACACACACACAGCACATGTTATTACACAAGTTGGGCACCTATGCAGCGGATCCTCGATAACAATCTTTGTGTTATATAATACAAATATGGCTGTGGGTTGTCTACTCCCGTGTTATCGAGAATCCGAAATATATATATATACTCTTATAAACCCTTGCTTCTGGGTACAACCATATGTTTTTACACCGGGGATCTAGGTACTTCGTCCGGATCTGGGATGAGTGTGTGTGTGTGTGTGTGTGCGTGTTTGTGTGTGTGTATATATGTGTATGTATATGTGTGTATATGTGTATGTATGTGTATATATACATACACACATACATACACATATACATACATATACATACACATATATACACACAAACACGCACACACACATACACACACTCATACACACATACATATATACATATACATATAATTATGCAAGTTAGCAGCACATTACATTGACAATTTAATTAGTGTAGACATATTGTAATGGCACTGGCTTGACTGTATAGTAGACTCACAGTCTACCCACCGCCATGGGAACAAAGCTGCGAGGGTACTTTGCCTTCTTGCATTTGATGGAGCGATACCGAATGAAGTAAGACAGTTCCGGTGACGAGTTTTATTTAGATTGGAACTTTTTCTCGATTGCAGAGCGGCTATATAAGTCATGCACTGCCTGCTTGTAGGAGCGATGATTTTGTATGAGGATCTTTGTAATGATTCTGGAAAGCGAACTTGTATGCAGTTGTTGATGTCTGCTGAATAAAGTTGGAAAACGTTTTACGACGACTCCTGCCTTGTTGCTGAGTAAACAGGCTGCGTGGAAAACGAATTCGAGTTCCACTTATTAAGATTCAAGCATCGGGGTTGAATCAACTATTGATAAATAATGGTGTAACACAATATTCACCATAAAATTAAGAAAGTAAACTGTTCTATGTAAACTATTAAGTTGCGTTTATAACCCTACAGCTGTTTCAGATAACAGAAAAACATCGTCAGCAAGCAACATAATAAACAATTGAAAAGCTTCAGTAAAAAAAAGTACACTGTGTTTTCTATTATTTATCACTTCTAACGCGAGCTCATTAATAACAATAGGAAAAAGAATCGGGCTGCATATGTCCCCTTGCTTCACTCCTAATGAACAAATTACAAAGTCCGTGAGTCTGGCACCACATCTAATGCGAGCTTTAACACTAACAATAGTAACATACATACATTTGACACATCGACAAAGTTTTCCCTACATTCATTTCTTCAGTAAGACAGGCCATAGCAAATTCCTATTAATAGAATCAAAACATTTTTCAAAATCAATAAAGCTACGTAAAGTTTAGGATTATAACAGAATTGTTTCTGAACGCAGGCTAACAAAGTGAAAATGTGATCAATAGTGGAGTTACCGTTCTTAGAGCCTGCTTGATGTTCGCCAGTTATATTGTTTTTCTCAACCCAAGCCTGTAGGCGTCTAATAATAATTGTACCAAAAACGTTACTGCTTATATCAAACTGATACGATGGCAGTTATCATTCTTGATAACTATCCTATTCTATCCTATCCCGTAACTCGGAGGTCGTAGAGGCACCACAGATGATCGTTTAACCAGTATACTACATCTTTCTCTGTCCTCGGCAACCCTGATGGTTTCGCTCAGTTTCAAACCAGTCCATTCTCGAATGTTGTCCTCCCACCTCTTTTTCGGTCTTTCTCTTCTTCTACCTCCTTGCACTGTGTCTTGCAGGATGGTCTTTGCAAGACCTGATGATCTGGTGACGTGGCCATACCATCGGAGTTTCCGTGTTTTCTCCACTGTGAGCAGGTCATCGTGTTGTCCAATGGCTTGTGTGATGGTCTGTCGGACTTCGTCGTTGGTGATGTGCTTGGTATAGGAAATGCCCAGAAGTCTTCTGTAGCAGCTCATCTCAATGCTTTTTATTCTTCGTTTGAGATCTGCTGTGAGGGTCCATATTTCGCAAGCATATAGGAAGATGGAGATGACAAGGAAGCGCAGCAGCCTTACCTTGGAATGTAGACTGATGGTCCTGTCTTTCCAAATTGGCTTCAACCTCACCAGGGCAGCAGTTGTTTGTGCGATCCTGGAGAGGACTTCCTGTCGGGACCCATTGTCTGATACAATGGCTCCTAAATATTTGAAGCAATGCACTGTGTTGAGGCATTGACCTTGGACTTTGAAGTCCGTGTTGACGCCATTGATGTTGTAGGTCATCGTTTTCGTATTCTCTGCACTTAGTTCCATTCCATAGGCTCTGGAGGTGGTGTCAAGCCTCTGTACCAGCTGTTCAATTTCTTGTTCCTCTCCAGCCAATCCATTACGCCCAGTGGGTTCGGGCACTGAATAGAATAGACCCAACGTTTCCCGGCGTGTCGTAAGTGGCGACTAACAGGGATGATGTCAGCACGGCATCACTGGGCGAAAGTCTTCTTCACAGAAGTCATTGGCCAGGACGGAGGAACCTCATGTTACTACAGGTTCAACGACCAAGTGCTTGGGGCCAAGGCGAGCCACACTGTATTCGTGGATATCGGCTGTGGCCAACAGCCTGGAGAGGATTGGGCCCTGCCATGTCTTTCTTGCCCAAAACACACTGCAGTTGCAGTTGCTTTTTGCCCTTATATTCAACAAACAAATGATCAAACAGGAAATATCAAGTTAGGCTCCTAGCTCAGAAGGGCCGTATAGCCAGACAAGGGGGGAAGGTGGGGGAAGATTGGGGGGGGATGGGGGCATGATGACATTGTCTTGATAACATCGCCTTTCTTATACAGAGGTAGTATAACAGATTCTGTCCAGTTTTTAGGATAAATACCTTTTTTCAAAAAACACATGAAAAACCTGACTTTTATTTCGTCAGACAGTGATAGAGAGCGAGAGAGAGAGAGAGAGAGAGAGAGAGAGAGAGAGAGAGAGAGAGAGAGAGAGAGAGAGAGAGAGAGAGAGAGAGAGAGAGAGAGAGAGAGGAGGGGGTACTTTGGTTGTTTGTATGAATCACTAATTTCAGTAATAATGTAAACAATTCACGTTTATATAATAATTTGGCGGTAGTTGGCTTACGCAACTATGATGCGATTTGCCATTGAAACGAAAGAGGAGTATGTTCCATTGAATATGCCTAATAGCCTTTAATTATATCTCAGCAGCTGTAATATTTGCCGTCATGCGTCACTCCCACATTCTACATCCCTATACACGTGATTTTATAAATAAAATAAAATAAAAAAACGTTTTACAAAAATTGAAAATGGACTGCGATATATTTATTAGTTTTAGTCATAGAAAGCACATAATGACAAACAAACAATGCTTTACTGGATAGGCAACAAGCAAGTTTATATAAGCCCCACCCTGTATAAATACAATTCAAATAATAATTAAATGACAGGCAACTAATAATTACATATAAGTGAATATTTTTTAAGTGTAATGAATAATTAAATGGAATATGTAGATTAACAGATAACAATTAATTACAAACGATTGAGGGAAAAAAAAGAGGAATCAAATATTTAGCTGTAAAAACAAAAACAAAAATTTTTAAACAAGTAATTGGAGGAGATGTGTTTGCGTGTGTGTGTGTGTGTGTGTGTGTGTGGGTGTGTGTGGGTGTGTGTGGGTGTGTGTGTGAGAGAGGTGGGCGGAGGAGGGGAGGGGGGTCTTTGGATGTTTGTATGAATCACTGTTGAATCGATTGAGTCGCCCGCCTTCTTTCGGGGTAAATTTTCTTGTTCGCTCATATAGAATTCAAATTGCGCTGACCCGCTTTTTTTTTTGCTGTCGCGAGTTTGAGACCTTAATATAATAAGAGAGAGAGAGAGAGAGAGAGAGAGAGAGAGAGAGAGAGAGAGAGAGAGAGAGAGAGAGAGAGAGAGAGAGAGAGAGAGAGAGAGACACGTTCCACGGTCTCTTGGCCAGTGCACATGTGTTTTTTTTACACTACCCTACAACTCAGCCTGTTTAACACATTTTGAAACGTACAAATCCTGTAATTGTGTCAGTTAGTAAGGGGAAATAACTCCGCATCATTAATCGTGCTTCACGTTTACTCTCAAGTTCTTGTTGCCTCCCTTGCTCAAATGATGTTTCGCTTTCGGTCAGTATATCAATTTGTTAGTTGGTCAGTTTTGTATGTATGTATGTCAGTATGTTTGATGGTCTGTCTGCTTGAATGTATATACATGTATGTATGTCTGACAGTGTGGGTGCGAGTCTGTCTGCCTGTCTGTCTGTCATTTGTCTTAGTCTGTGCCACTCTGTATGTCATCAAGATTTTATTGGGTATAACATAGTACAGAAGAACAAGAAGTTTTGGACAGATGGAGAGAGTACTGCTTGGACCTTTACAACCACAAACCAAACGGAGACCCATCAGTTCTAGCATGTCCAGAGAACAGAGAAGAAGAAGAAATCCTCCCAATTCTCCGGGAAGAAGTTGAGGCAGCAGTGCAATCGCTGAAGAAGGGGAAGTCAGCGGGAGTGGATAACCTACCCGCGGAACTGCTTCAAGCAGGAGGAGAAGCGGTGATTGATGCCCTCACCATTATTTGTAACAAGATCTGGCAACGTGGGGAGTGGCCTACACCATGGACCCAGTCGCTTGTCATCACTCTTCCCAAAAAAGGTAACCTTCAGGAGTGTGAAAATTACCGCACCATCAGCCTCATCAGCCATCCCAGCAAGGTCCTCCTGAAAATAATACTCAACAGGTTGAAACCCCAAGCTGAACAAATCATAGCTGAAGAACAAGCAGGATATAGGGCAGGGCGAAGTACCACTGAACAGATTTTCAACCTCAGAATAATCTGCGAGAAATACCTACAGCACCAACAACATCTATATAATGTGTTCGTAGACTTCAAAAAGGCGTTTGACCGAGTGTGGCATGCAGCTCTGTGGGCAGCCATGAGAGTGTGCAACATCAGCCCTAAAATTATTGAAGACATCAAAAGCTTGTATGACAAGGCTACCAGTGCAGTCTTCCACAACAGCGCAATCGGAAAGTGGTTCAGAACAACAATCGGTGTGCGTCAGGGATGCCTACTCTCTCCAACACTCTTCAACATCTTCCTAGAGCGCATCATGTCAGATGCCCTTGCAGACCACGAAGGAACAGTCAGCATAGGGGGAAGAGCAATCTCAAATCTTCGTTTTGCGGATGACATTGATGAATTGCCTGGAGAGGAACAAGAACTTGAACAGCTGGTACAGAGGCTTGACACCACCTCCATAGCCTATGGAATGGAAATAAGTGCAGAGAAGACCAAAATGATGACCAATTACACCAATGGCATCAACACGGACATCAAAGTCCAAGGCCAATCCCTCAACACAGTGCATAGCTTAAAATATTTAGGAGCCATTTTATGAGACAATGGATCCCGACAGTAAGTCCTCTCCAGCATCGCACAACTGCTGCCCTGGCGGGGTTGAAGCCAATTTGGAAAGACAGGACCATCAGTCTACATTCCAAGGTAAGGCTGCTGCGTTTCCTTGTCATCTCCATCTTCCTATATGCTTGCAAAATATGGACCCTCACATATCAGTACAACTTATGTTAATCTGATGAATAAAATTTGATACAACAACAACAACCCTCACAGCAGATCTCAAACGAAGAATACAAAGCATGGAGATGATCTGCTACAGAAGACTTCTGGGCATTTCCTATACCCAGCACATAACCAACGACGAAGTCCGACAGACCATCACACAAGCCATTGGACAACACGATGACCTGCTCACAGTGGTGAAAAAACGGAAACTCCGATGGTATGGCCACGTCACCAGATCATCAGGTCTTGCAAAGTCCATCCTGCAAGGCACAGTGCAAGGAGGTAGAAGAAGAGGGAGACCGAGAAAGAAGTAAGAGGACAACATTCGAGAATGGACTGGTTTGACATTGAGCGAAACAATCAGGGTTGCTGAGGACAGGGAAAGATGGAGTACGCTGGTTAAACGATCATCTGTGGTGCCCCTACGACCTCAGAGTTATGGGATAGTATAGTATAGTATAGTATAGTATAGTATAGTATAGTATAGTATAGTATAGTATAGTGTAGTATAGTATAGTATAGTAGGGGGCGCAAAACTGAGAGAGAGAGCGAGATCATGTATTGAGAGAGAGAGAGAGGGATTATGTATTGCGTGATGTGTGTGTGTATGTGTGGTTGTGTGTGTGTGTGTGGGTGTATGTGTGTGTGTGTGCGTGTGTGTGTGTGTCTTAGCCACACACCAGCCCACCCACCTTATTTGTGACTACGATTCCACAACAAAGATGGATCATGATTTGCCCTCTCAATACAACGTCACTGTGACCTGTCCCTAACGACTGCCTGACCTACCTGCTGACCCGTTGTGACATCGTCAATGTTCCTAATATCTTATTTTTGGCTGAGAGCGACTGGGAGCATTCTGATTGGTCGACGCATTACAAAATTCGACGCATGCTCACAGTTCTATCGTAGTCTTAGTAAGATTAGGGTTAGGGTTAGAGTTAGGGTTAGGGTTTAGGGTTAGGGTTACGACGCCTAAGAACATCGTAAAAAAACGACCCAACTTGACCTGGCGCATGCGCTAAGGCGCCCGGTTAAAGTAAGACACCCGGAACTTTGACGATGTTACACCGTCCTTGTGGGGAATCTCTCCCCTTCACCTCCTAACTCGTCATCCCTTCATCCCACCACCTCCCTCCAGTGTATGCCTCCTCCCTCCCCCCCCCTCAACCCCAAACTTCAACCGATCCATAAGGCTCTTCATGCTCTCGGATTGTGAACGCCCGCCTCCTCAAATTGACCGTCAATACTGTCCCTCTGTGTGCCGAACTTAGATGGTCCTGATTTGGCTCGGAAGAGTCCGCTGGACCTAAAGCAATAACCTTGTATTGTATTGTATTGCCGAACTTAGCGGCTGTCATCCCGTGGGGCCGGGTAGCTCAGTTGGTAGGGCGGCTTACTAGTAACCGAAAGGTCTCTGGTTCGAATTACGGATTGGCCAACGTGTGATCATGTTATTTTTCTCTTACCATTAACTGGTTCGCTGGTGTCAGAATAATGTGACATTATGTGTCGTGTGACTATAATCTACAATTAACCTGAAATCCCAAGTACACGACACACCTATGGACCTTTTTATAACGGGAGAAGAGATAGGTATCGCCTTTAAGCTGGCCTAGAGACCTTGAGCAGCTCTTGAACTGGAAAAACGCTATATAAGAACGATGAATGAATTAAATAAATATGTTATGTAATGTTATGTTATGTTATGTTATGTTATGTTATGTTATGTTATGTTATGTTATGTTATGTTATGTTATGTTATTCATACAAATATTGACTCATTGAGATTTGTAGATGTTTACTTGTCTCTATGAAAACCTTACCTGCTCATGCAGTTTGTTGCTTACTTTCACTGTCTGTCTCTCTGTCTCTGTCTCTCTGTCTCTCTCTGTCTCTCTCTGTCTCTCTCTCTCTCTCTCTCTCTCTCTCTCTCTCTCTCTCTCTGCAACCAGTATTGTGCAAATAACTATTCAATTTTACCTCAGATATGCACATACCTGTCTGCTGCGCTTTTTACCGGAGGGCAACTTGTCGGTCAGTGATTTTCTCTCTCTCTCTCTCTCTCTCTCTCTCTCTCTCTCTCTCTCTCTCTCTCTCTCTCTCTCTCTCTCTCTCTCTCTTTCTGTCTGTGAATATACCTGTTCATTGCCTGTGTAATGCATGGTTAAACTTGGGCCAATTGTGGCCTTCATTGATTGATTCGCACACAAACACACACACACACACACACTCTCGCTCTCTTTCTCTCTCTCTCCTTTCTCTGTTTTTTATTATCCCCCCCCCTCTCTCTCTCTCTCTCTCTTTCTCTCCCTCTCTCTCTCTCTCTCTCTCTCTCTCTCTCTCTCTCTCTCTCCGTTGTTATCAAAATCCCGCCTCTGCATTTCTTTGTCGTCGCTAGCCCTAATGTGCTACCGAAGTTTTCAAATCAAACCCTCCATCCCTCCTTTTCTCTTTGTTTCTGTCTGCCTTCAAAGTCTGTGTCTGTGTATCGCTGTGTCTGCTGTCGTTCAATAGTAACATCTACATTTATCCCAATCGATCTTTGCTTTTCATAGTGTGTTGTCGCTTTCTGTCCTGCTTTAACTGAGTCACTAGTTTTTACGTTGGCTTAAAGGGTCCTGGGGTCACACATGTCAGCGTCATAGACTCTATTCATATTCACCGTGAGTGTTGCCTCACTGGAAAACAGAAGAAGATGAAGCTATAACATTAGCTTTTCTTTCAAAGCGCGGAGTGATGGAAATCGATAACTTTGTTTAAGTGCCTATGAATAGCATCAAGGTTGATTCTAAAAATAGCACCGCTACTGAAAGTGGGTGTAGTAAGCACATGTGTGTGGTGTTTACATTACAAGGATGAGACGCCTAAAGTCCAAAGATATACGAGTTTCGTTTGAGCAACGATTAATCATCACATCTACTTTCAATACCTTTACTATGCAGATTAGCAAGTACACAAATGTCCCCCATCCCCACCCCCTGCAAACATCCCCACTCATATCTCTCATTTGCTCTATTTCTTTATTTGCATATAGTGCTGTTTCTGTCTGTTCATCTGTTACCTCTCTCTCTCTCTCTCTCTCTCTCTCTCTCTCTCTCTCTCTCTCTCTCTCTCTCTCTCTCTCTCTCTCTCTCTCTCTCTCTCTCTCTCTCTCCTTGAATATTTTTTTTTTCTGCATTGTTTATTAAGGACTAGCTGTAAGACATGTCCATAGGACATAATGCTACCTATTCAAGTTTTCGACTTGGACTTCGACTTCTATTGTATATATACATTTCAGTTTCAATTAAAACACAAATAATCTGCGAGCCATCTTTCTTTTTCGATGAGTATTTCTCCAAGAACATCGGTTTGTGACTTTTAAATTAATGTTTTTATATAGCGCTTTTCCAGCTCAAGAGCGGCTCAAGGTGCTGGCCGATACACGATCTGACTCAAGCCGCCCGAGGCGCCCACTTTGGGCGCCTAGTATTGAAGCAAAGTAATGATGGAACTTATCCATCAATCTCACCTATCCCCTTACCCACTCACCGCCCTCTATCACCACCCAACCCACCCGGCTCTCTACACCCCTTTCTCTCAGCCACATTGTCACTACTAAGTTACGCCACGGGTCAAACTCCCAACAACAACAGAAAACAAGAGGGAGGGGGGGGGGGGAAGACGCGAACGAACGACAAGCCAGAATTCGGAGATAATGACTAGGGGCGGAAAATTCAAAGAGAGGGAGAAAAGAGAGAGAGGGAGAGAGAGAGAGAGAGAGAGAGAGAGAGAGAGAGAGAGAGAGAGAGAGAGAGAGAGAGAGAGAGGACGGGCAGGTAGAAATTTCAGGTGTGCCAATGAATGTGTCGGCGTTTGTTGAGCGGTGGCACTTGGAGTCGCGGCATGGTCGGTTGGCGAGTAAGACTGCTGTTGTAACTGATGATAATAGCTTCTATGCTGGGACTTGTTTATTCGGACATAGTAACAGGTAAGAGAAAGAACAAATGTTCATGTTTCATTGACAATGGTCAAGCTTCTTTTATACAACTTTTCGACAAGTTTGTTTTGTGGAGTGGAGTGTATATTATTTCATCTTCGAGTATTGAGATATCTAAGCCAATTTTGCATGCTTTGGCAACATTCTTAGTATTTACAAGGTGTTTAATTTCTTCGTTGTTGAAATAATGCATTCGGTTTAAACATCATTTTATTGGAAGGAAACAAAACATTAAACACAACACATAAAGGACGTACAAAAGCAAGGAGGTTGCGAGTATAGTGCTATCCTTCCAAGCAGAAATTCAACAATTGAAATGTCTCTTAGCAGACGATCAAACATGGAAGAGAAAAAAAAGTAATGTAAATTAAAATAATATATTCGATTATGTTTTCTTCGTCTGTTTCGTTCTTAGCAACTTGTAGCGTTTCCATTTTGTGAATTTCTTTTAACTTGAAATGGTGGGAAAGTTTTGGACGGATGCTTTGGAATATTGTAGCATTAATACGTGACGGGACGGTTTCAGTATTCCGCCTATGATCGCATGTAACTTTATTACATTTTGTTCTTGTCCTACGAGATTGAATGGTTCTGCTTCTTCTGTCAATGCTCGGGCTTATAACGTGGTGCACATACAGGAGGACGGGGAGGTTCAGGCTAATTTCTCTTAGTGTAGGAACGTGAGCATAGCTTTAGCTTTCAGAGGGATGGCAGTATTCATTTTATTACCCTTTTCCCCTATTTTTTTTTGTTCCTAGTTTGAGATTTCTTTTTATTTTGGCATTTTAACATCAGCTTTATAACCATAGCCGTGCGCTTTCTGACAGCTATCCTTAGGTCAATAATAGACAATAAATGAGTAACACAGGCATGTGCTTCCTTGTGTGCTTCAAATTGTACTAAATTGTTAGTACGAAAAGGTCAGGAATTACATGTATTTTATTTTACAAATGCTGACTGTCCACGTTAGCAGTGATATTGGTATTCCACGCTCAGTATAACATACAGTATAACATAATATAACAGTATTCCACGCTCAGTATAACATACAGTATAACATAATATAACAGTATTCCACGCTCAGTATAACATACAGTATAACATAATATAACAGTACTCCACGCTCAGTATAACATACAGTATAACATAATATAACAGTATTCCACGCTCAGTATAACATACAGTATAACATAATATAACAGTATTCCACGCTCAGTATAACATACAGTATAACATAATATAACAGTATTCCACGCTCAGTATAACATACAGTATAACATAATATAACAGTATTCCACGCTCAGTATAACATACAGTATAACATAATATAACAGTATTCCACGCTCAGTATAACATACAGTATAACATACAAACTACAACATGCTTTATTGTCCCCATTTTCCACAACAAAAAAGAAGAAATTTTAAAAAAGAAGAAAAAAAACATAACTCGCAAGACAAAAGCACACATTTTTGGTTTATAAAAAAAAAAACAAACTTCCTCGAGTGTTGAAAACACTGGCCATCGAGTACTAATATTTACATCACATAATCACATTAATTCATAATGAACGAAAATATTGGGTTCAACTTGTAATTTGGTAGACGAAGTTATTGGGACACTCGTACAGTACACACAGAGCCAAATAAAGTAGCATGCGGACAGTACAAAACAGATGAGTAAAACATTTTGCTGTCTTCACGTACACAATACGAGACCAATCTTTCCTAAGCCTGCGTGCAATCAAACATGTTCGCTTGCTTTTAATGTCAACCCCGCACTTTTGAAAAGGTTGGTTGTCTTGCGGGAGGGGGAGAGTGGGGGGGGGGGAAGAGAGGGGGGGATTACTCTGATATTTTACCCAGTGGGGCAACACTCACTGTGAGTTTGAAATGTCTCGCTGACGCTGTACAAGTAAGGGTCATTAATACGAGGAAGAAAATGACAGCAAAGAAGTACAATACTCACAAGTGATTTAATGACCGAAGAAAGAGGCTATCAAAATGTATTTTGCCGATGTAAGGAATTATGACAGAACAAAGGAAGAAGAGGAAGAAGCTATATTTAAAAAAAAAAAAAAAAAAGGAAGAAGAAGTGAAGAAGAGTTAGCTTAGAAATGAATCATGACATGACATGTTAACAATGATACGTTTCTGTCATTAAAACAACACACACACGCTCAAACACAAACAAATAGACACACACCCACACACACACGCACAGACAGATACACACACAGATAAACAACGTCACACACACGCACACTCAGAAAAAACACACACATCACACACAAACTCGCACACACAACCAACACACACACACACACACCCACCCACCCACACACACACACACACACACATACACACACACACACACACACACACACACACCCGCTTCCCCGTTTTCTACCTCACACTCACCTACCTCCACTTCTAAGACCGTGTATGTAAAATTTGTCTGGGCGTCAGACTATGCGCCCAAAGGCGGCAAGTGGGCTTCTCAGGCAGCTTGAGTGAGATCCTGTATCAGCCAGTGCCTTGAGCAGCTCTTGAGCTGGAAAATCTCTATATAACACCGGTAAAATAAATAAATAAATAAAATGGGGAGTCAAAACAGGCGAAAAGCTGTGTGCAAAGGGTACGCTGTGCGCTGTTTTGTTCTTTGTAGCGTTCGTAAGTTATCTTCACAAAGACGACCCTTGCAATCCTCCGCATTTTTACATTGGAAAAAGGCAAGAACAAATAATTCACTGTTGACTCAGAAGAAATAGGAGTAATCTCAATCACGATCTGTTCACTCGGCATTTAACTAACAACCTCTCGTGCTCATGTGGCTTTCAAATTGAAACTGTCGAACATTTTCTCTTTCACTGTCCCCTCTATACTAACATCAGAATAACTACTATCGCTACCCTCAAGCAAGAACAAGTAACGTTGAATAACTTACTGTACGGAAACCAAACCTTTTCTCTACATGATAATCAACTTCTCTTCAGCATCACTCAAGAGTTTATCAAATAGTCAAAGCGTTTTTGTTAAGTGAAATTCTCCGCTATGATGTTTGTATTCTATTTTGTTTTTGTAACTGGGGGGTTCGAGTAGTTGGGGTAAAGCCTCAGCCGTCCCCTGCGTGGGATGTCTTTATTGTAAAGTGACTGGCCGGTGGAGGGCATTCAATTTTTACACTAGGGTTGTTTCGGCAGATCTTTTATGCGGATTGGGGGTTGTCCGGTCCTGATTTGGCTCGGAAGAGTCCGCTGGACCTAAAGCAACAATCAATCAATCAATCAATATCGCACAAGCGTCCCGGTGTTCAGCACAAAGTAACCATCTCTCTCTCTCTCTCTCTCTCTCTCTCTCTCTCTCTCTCTCTCTCTCTCTCTCTCTCTCTCTCTCTCTCTCTCTATCTCTCTCTCTCTCTCTCACACACACACACACACACACACACACACTTCTTCAATAATTTGTTTAATTACTTATTTATCTGCACATTTAATTTCCAGCTAAATATTTGATTAATCGTTTTCATTGTGTGTGTGTGTGTGTGTGTGTGTGTGTGTGTGTGTGTGTGAGAGAGAGAGAGAGAGAGAGAGAGAGAGAGAGAGAGAGAGAGAGAGAGAGAGAGAGAGAGAGAGAGAGAGAGAGATGGTTTGAGATGAACACGGGACGCTTGTGCGATGACGCGGAGAATTTCACTTAACGAAAACGCTTTGACTGTTTGATAAACTCTTGAGTGGTGCTGAAAAGAAATTGCTTTCATCATCATCATCATCATCATCATCATCATCATCATCATCATCATCATCATCATCATCATCATCATCATCATCATCATCATCATCATCTTCTTCTTCTTCTTCTTCTTCTTCTTCTTCTTCTTCTTCTTCCTCTTCCTTCTCCCCCTCTTTCTTCTTCCTCTTCTCCTTGATTGGTTCAATAACGACGCTTTCATGGGAATCTTCTTCTGTAATTGAAGCCAACCAAATGCAAAACGCAAGCCTTACATGGGAGGTAGCGAAGGAGGAAAGAGATCGTTAGTGAGGACTGTATAGAAACATGTATGTTACTTGTTGACAATTTACGCCTTTTTATGTATGTCTCATGTCACTGTAACGCTGATGTCATTTTAGTACTTGTTAACTTGCGCAAGCGTACTACCAAAGCAGACTATTAGTTTGAAAACAAAAAAAGGTAGGTGACTGGTTTAGTGAAGAGGATAGTAGATTAATAGAAAGAGTAGGAATGAGAAAGAACGATGGAGAAATACAGCAACAGTGGGAATTTAAAGCGCTAAATTTTCACGAAGCGGGGATACTATTTATACAAAAACCTCCGGCACCCCCACGGGGTAATACAAATAATAATGATAATAAATAATAATAAGTAGTAGTAGTAGTGGTAATAGTAGTAGTAGAAGAAGAAGTTTTAGTAGTAGTATTAATATACATAATGGTATGCACGCTCTTTTACCTAAATCACTAATCAGGTTCAACGCGCGGCGTTCAATATTGACAAACAAAAGGCCACACAATAGAGTTGCCTGGTCTTGTATAGTCCATTGCCAATTCAAGGAGTTTTCTCCAATCCGCCCAAGACAGCCACTTGCTGCCTCAAACGCGCTGTCAAATGCCTCCAAATTCATCCACCCTAGTTTGGACACAATCCACCCTTTGTACCTCCATTCCCTTCCTTGTCTGTACTATTGATGACTTATGAGTCTGGATCTGGCAACCTAAGGACACCTGACTGTCAAACTTCACACGGAAGATGCATCTATCTCATCGTGTTCCCTTCAATAATGACGTGTTGGTTGCTGTCTATCTCAACATTTCAACAAAAAAATTTTTTAAATCCATCTTCGCCTTCATACCACGTGTTTGAGTGAGGATGTGTGCTCCTTGTGCGTGTAGGCGTATGGAACATATGAGCGTGTATGTTGGTTACAGATCGCCGCGTTTTGAGTCTTAATTTAGAAATAAGGCGCGAATAGCAACTATTTTCCTTGTTCCTTTTCCGGTTCTTCTTCTTCCTGTCAGATCGCCGCGTTTTTAGTCTTGATTTAAGAATAAGGCGCGTATAGCATTTATCTAGGCTTCTTGTTGTTGGTGTTGCAGTTGTTGTTGTTGTTGTTGTTGTTCTTCTTCTTCTTCTTCTTCTTCTTCTTCTTCTTCTTCTTCTTCTTCTTCTTCTTCTTTTTCTTCTCAGATCGTCGCTCTTTGAGTCTGATTTAGGTTTAAAGCGCGTATAGCATCTGTAATGCTTCTCGTTGTTGTTGTTGTTGTTGTTGTTGTTGTTGTTGTTGTTGTTGTTGTTCTTCTTCTTATTCTTCTTCTTCTTCTTCTTCTTCTTCTTCTTCTTCTTCTTCTTTTTGTTTTTTCCTCTTCTTCTTCCCCCGTTGGGATGCCGAGGTTTTCTGTATAAATATTATTCCCACTTTATGGAAATTCAGCCTTAAATTACCACAGTTTCTGTCATTCTCATTCGTTCTTTCTTGTTCCTGATCTGTTCTATGAACCTACTATCTTCTTTGCTAGACCCATCATCTACCCTTTTTCTTGAAAACTCTCCGAAAACTCCTCATTTGTGTATAGGGTTTGTTGGGTCAGCTGGGGGATATCGGACGCTTTCTGCCAAATGGTCACTAGGGCTTTCTATGGTATTACTATTTAGCAATGTAGGCAGTTTATATGTATGTGTTTTGTTAATATTTTATAATGATGTTTATATTCGATTTTGTTTTTGTAAACGGGGGTTCGATAAATTAGAGTACAGCCTCAGCGTCCCTTCCATGGGATGCCTTTATTTTAAAGTGATCGGCTGGTGGAGTGCCCTTAGTGTTAGTGTTGTTTCATTAAGGTTGCTTCAGCAGATCTTTTATACGGATCGGGGGTGAGTCCTCTTTTACCAAGTTGTGGTCTTGATTCGGCTCTTTGCAGTCCGCTGGACCCTATAAACAATTGCTAACTAACTAACAAATTATTTTGTATTAGTGAAAATAAAATGCTGTACACATAATGGGATTGTGTTGTGTTGCCAGTACAGGTCTAAGTCGACGTGCATGTCGAGGCTATTTCAAGTGTGAATTTTGGCCTGGAGCTAAACGTATTTCAATCGATACTTCCACCAGCACTAAAATAGCACTCCGCTAACTCAGCATTAAACGCCTAGCCAATAATCCCACACGCTGTCAGCTTGCAATCCTACTCATTTCAACAGACCGCTGTGTGTCCCCAGGTCGTTTCTTCCAGACCTGTGTTCCTCTTCCTTCAGGTCTGTGTTTCCCTAGGTCTGTTCCCCTCTTCCCAGGTTTGTTCTCCATTCCTTAGATTTGTGTTCCCTATGTTCCCCAGGTCTATCCGGCCTCCCCCTCACCTTCCTCACTCCATACACCCGGTTCATATTCCCGCAAGTCTGTTTCAACAAAAGATCTTCACGCACGACATTCAAGTCACAAAATCTGGAATCACACAAAAATACAGTGAATATTTGGCGTGTTGCTTATTTTGAATTCGTGTGTGTGGGTGGGTGCATGTGTGTGAATATTAGTAGCAATAATAATAATAATAATAATAATAATAATAATAATAATAATAATAATAATAATAATAATAATAATATGAGCTTTTCCTCAAATCACCAATCGGCGATCTGTACCAACATACACGCACACATGTTTCACACACTCACACACACACACATACCAAACACACATCTATCACTCAAACGTGTGGTGTAAAGGCAGGGAGATCGCTATTAGAAAACGGAGATATTAGAGATATTTTGACTTTATTAGACAAGCACTTACTGTATGTGAAAGCTCCCATTAAACTCCAGTCCCTTCATTCTAGGCGAGACAACTACCTGTGGTTTACGCAAATTGTTGTTGTCTCTCCATTTAATCTAAGATCGGTGTTGAATGATCTCCTCGCAACGGCCTATCGTGTATCCTGAATCCCCGAATCCTGTACGAATTACTAGTAATAACTCAAACTCCAAATCTAAATCCTGTTTGTCATATAATAAACTGATAATAGTCTTAGGGGCAGTTTTTCATAGAGTGTGCAAAATCTCAGTTAACCGACTGTATATTGTATGATTTAATTGATCTTAACTTATTGTATCGTGTTGTTAATGTTTTGTATTGTATTGAATTGTATCGTGACTCGGGTATGAAATATAGACATAAGGTCTATAAATAATTAACAGACGGTCCAACCTATCCTATCCTATCCTATCCTGTCCCATAACCCGAAGGTCGTAGGGGCACCACAGATGATCGCTTAACCAGCATACTCCATCTTTCTCTGTCCTCAGCAGCCCTCATGGCTTCGCTCAGTGTCAAACCAATCCATTCTCGAATGTTGTCCTCCCACCTCTTTTTCGGTCTCCCCCTTCTTCTACCTCCTTGCACTGTGCCTTGCAGAATGGTCTTTGCAAGGCCTGATGATCTGGTGACGTGGCCATACCATCGGAGTTTCCGTTTCTTCACCACTGTGAGCAGGTCATCGTGTTGTCCAATGGCTTGTGTGATGGTCTGTCGGACTTCAACGTTGGTGATGTGTTGGGTATAGGAAATGCACAGAAGTCTTCTGTAGCACCTCATCTCCATGCTTTGTATTCTTCGTTGGAGATCTGCTGTGAGGGTCCATGCTTCGCAAGCATATAGGAAGATGGAGATGACCAGAGAGCGCAGCAGTCTTACTTTGGAATGTAGACTGATGGTTCTGTCTTTCCAAATGGGCTTCAACCTTGTCAGGGCAGCAGTTGTTTGTGCGATCCTGGAGAGGACTTCCTGTCGAGACCCATTGTCTGACACAATGGCTCCTAAATATTTGAAGCTGTGCACTGTGTTGAGGGATTGGCCTTGTACTTTGATGTCCGTGTTGATGCCATTGGTGTTGTTGGTCATCATTTTGGTCTTCTCCGCACTTATTTCCATTCCATAAGCTCTGGAGGTGGTGTCAAGCCTATGTACAAGCTGTTCAAGTTCTTGTTCCTCTCCAGCCAATCCATCAATATCATCCGCAAAACGAAGATTGGAGATTGCTCTGCCCCCTATACTGACTGTGCCTTCGTGATCTGCAAGAGCATCTGACATGATGCGCTCTAGGAAGATGTTGAAGAGTGTTGGAGAGAGTAGGCATCCTTGACGCACACCGATTGTTGTTCTGAACCAGTTCCCGATGACGCTGTTATGGAGGACTGCACTGGTAGCCTTGTCATACAGGCTTTTGATGACTTCTATAATTTTAGGGCTGATGTTGTACACTTTCATGGTTGCCCATAGAGCTGCATGCCAGACTCGGTCAAATGCCTTCTTGAAGTCTATGAACACATGATATAGATGTTGTTGGTGCTGTAGGTATTTCTCACAGATTATTCTGAGGTTGAAAATCTGTTCAGTGGTACTTCGCCCTGCCATGAATCCTGCTTGTTCTTCAGCTATGATTTGTTCAGCTTGTGGTTTCAACCTGTTGAGTATTATTTTCAGGAGGACCTTGCTGGGATGGCTGATGAGGCTGATGGTGCGGTAATTTTCACACTCCTGAAGGTTACCTTTTTTGGGAAGAGTGATGACAAGCGACTGGGTCCATGGTGTAGGCCATTCCCCACTCTGCCAGATCTTGTTGCAGATAATGGTGAGAGCATCAGTCATCGCTTCTCCTGCTTGTAGCAGTTCCGCTGGTATGTTGTCCACTCCCGCTGACTTCCCTTTCTTCAGCGATTGCACTGCTGTCTCAACTTCTTCCCGGAGAATTGGGAGGATTTCTTCTTCTTCTCTGCTCTCGGGACATGCTAGAACTGATGGGTCTCCATTTGGTGTATGGTTGTAAAGGTCAGAGCAGTACTCTGTCCATCTGTCCAAGACTTCTTGTTCTTCTGTAAGGCAAATGCCAGACTTGCTTTGGATAGTGGAGACTTTGGGCTGTTTAACACTTGTCAGCCGCTTCACAGTCTGGTAGGCCTTCTTGCTGTTGTTCTTGTTCAGATTGTTCTCTATTTCCTGGCATTGATCTTCTATCCAGTTCTCCTTTGCTGTGCGCATGCCTTTTCGGATGTCATTGTTGATTTTTCGGTAGACATCAGCTCCCTGTGAGGTGTTCTTTTTCTTTTTTAACTCTCTTCGTTTATCACACAGATCCAAAAGTTCAGGTGTGATCCACGGCTTCTTCTTTGGTCGGTGCTTGCCAAGGATCTCAGTGGCGGCATCTGTTACAGCTGAGTTGAAGGTATTGGTCATGGTGTTGACATCTACTTCGCCTGCCCCCAAAGTAAGCAGTGGTGCAAATTTTCCCTCCAATTGGTCCAACCGCAGTTAGCAAAATCAATGAAAATGATGATGATGATGATGATGATGATGATGATGATGATGATGATGATGATGATGATGATGATGATGATGATGATGATGATGATGATGAAACAACAGCACCATAGCCGGCCCAGCAGAGCATAGGACATTACACTTCATTTATAATACAGGACTCCTCAGAGAAGTGCTGAAGGGGGTCAGCCCCATGTTTTCCCAGGTCCATGTTCTCCCTAGTCTAGCGCTATGTTCCTCAGATTTATCGTCTCCTCCACGCTCCCACGCCCCACCCCTGCCCAGTGGTGGATTTCCTCAAAACTTCTCACCTCTATGTTCGCCCAGGATCTTTACCTACGCTATTATTTATGAAGCGTGCGTGATTGTGTGTGTGTGTGTGTGTGTGTGTGTGTGTGTGTGTGTGTGTGTGTGTGTGTGTGCGTAACGGCATATTACTATATTTTATTAGACACCAGTTACTGTAACATCACACACGTTTTAGGTGTGTAGGGGAACCTGGGGAACAAAGGCCTAACGACCACAGGAGGAACATAGACCTTGCGGAACAAAGTCCTTGGGGAACAATGACCTGTGGGACATTCACTTGGGGAACAATGACCTGTGGGACATTCACTTGGGGAACAATGACCTGTGGGACATTCACTTGGGGAACAATGACCTGTGGGACATTCACTTGGGGAACAATGACCTGTGGGACATTCACTTGGGGAACAATGACCTGTGGGACATTCACTTGGGGAACAATGACCTGTGGGACATTCACTTGGGGAACAATGACCTGTGGGACATTCACTTGGGGAACAATGACCTGTGGGACATTCACTTGGGGAACAATGACCTGTGGGACATTCACTTGGGGAACAATGACCTGTGGGACATTCACTTGGGGAACAATGACCTGTGGGACATTCACTTGGGGAACAATGACCTGTGGGACATTCACTTGGGGAACAATGACCTGTGGGACATTCACTTGGGGAACAATGACCTGTGGGACATTCACTTGGGGAACAATGACCTGTGGGACATTCACTTGGGGAACAATGACCTGTGGGACATTCACTTGGGGAACAATGACCTGTGGGACATTCACTTGGGGAACAATGACCTGTGGGACATTCACTTGGGGAACAATGACCTGTGGGACATTCACTTGGAGAACAATGACCTGTGGGACATTCACTTGGGAACAATGACCTGTGGGACATTCACTTGGGGAACAATGACCTGTCTGTGGGACATTCACTTGGGGAACAATGACCTGTGGGACATTCACTTGGGGAACAATGACCTGTGGGACATTCACTTGGGGAACAATGACCTGTGGGACATTCACTTGGGGAACAAAGACCTGAGGGAACAAAGACCTGAGGGAATAAAGACCTGGCCGAAGGGAATAGACCTGGTGAACAGAAATGAGGGAATATAATTCTGAGGGGACAGAGACCCAGAGGAACATAATGCTCGATCCCGTACTAAATACTATTATATTGCATTGAGTAGATTAAACAAAATGGTAAAAAAAAAATTGTTGGTTTTTTGGGGGGAGGAGAGAAGGGAGAGTTGGTATTTTTTTAAATTTCGTTTTGTTCCTATCCTATCCTATCCTGTCCCGTAACCCGAAGGTCGTAGGGGCACCACAGATGATCGTTTAACCAGCATACTCCATCTTTCTCTGTCCTCGGCAGCCCTGATGGCTTCGCTCAGTGTCAAACCAGTCCATTCTCGAATGTTGTCCTCCCACCTCTTTTTCGGTCTCCCTCTTCTTCTACTTCCGTGCACTGTGCCTTGCAGAATAGTCTTTGAAAGGCCTGATGATCTGGTGACGTGGCCATACCATCGGAGTTTCCGTTTCTTCACCACTGTTAGCAGGTCATCGTGTTGTCCAATGGCTTGTGTGATGGTCTGTCGGACTTCGTCGTTGGTGATGTGTTGGGTATAGGAAATGCCCAGAAGTCTTCTGTAGCACCTCATCTCCATGCTTTGTATTCTTCGTTGGAGATCTGCTGTGAGGGTCCATGCTTCGCAAGCATATAGGAAGATGGAGATGACAAGGGAGCGAAGCAGTCTTACTTTGGAATGTAGACTGATGGTCCTGTCTTTCCAAATGGGCTTCAACCTTGTCAGGGCAGCAGTTGTTTGTGCGATCCTGGAGAGGACTTCCTGTCGGGACCCATTGTCTGATACAATGGCTCCTAAATATTTGAAGCTATGCACTGTGTTGAGGGATTGGCCTTGGACTTTGATGTCCGTGTTGATGCCATTGGTGTTGTTGGTCATCATTTTGGTCTTCTCTGCACTTATTTCCATTCCATAGGCTCTGGAGGTGGTGTCAAGCCTCTGTACCAGCTGTTCAAGTTCTTGTTCCTCTCCAGCCAATCCATCAATGTCATCTGCAAAACGAAGATTGGAGATTGCTCTACCCCCTATGCTGACTGTGCCTTCATGGTCTGCAAGAGCATCTGACATGATGCGCTTTAGGAAGATGTTGAAGAGTGTTGGAGAGAGCAGGCATCCTTGACGTACACCGATTGTTGTTCTGAACCAGTTCCCGATGGCGCTGTTGTGGAGGACTGCACTGGTAGCCTTGTCATACAGGCTTTTGATGACTTCAATAATTTTAGGGCTGATGTTGTACACTTTCATTGTTGCCCATAGAGCTGCATGCCACACTCGGTCAAACGCCTTCTTGAAGTCTATGAACACATGATATAGATGTTGTTGGTGCTGTAGGTATTTCTCACAGATTATTCTGAGGTTGAAAATCTGCTCAGTGGTACTTCGCCCTGCCCTGAATCCTGCTTGTTCTTCAGCTATACTCTGTTCAGCTTGGGGTTTCAACCTGTTGAGTATTATTTTCAGGAGGACCTTGCTGGGATGGCTGATGAGGCTGATGGTCCGGTAATTTTCACACTCCTGAAGGTTACCTTTTTTGGGAAGAGTGATGACAAGCGACTGGGTCCATGGTATAGGCCACTCCCCACTCTGCCAGATCTTGTTACAGATAATGGTGAGGGCATCAATCATCGCTTCTCCTCCTGCTTGTAGCAGTTCCGCGGGTATGTTGTCCACTCCCGCTGACTTCCCTTTCTTTAGCGCTTGCACTGCTGCCTCAACTTCTTCCCGGAGAATTGGGAGGATTTCTTCTTCTTTGCTGTTCTCGGGACATGCTAGAACTGATGGGTCTCCATTTGGTGTATGGTTGTAAAGGTCAGAGCAGTACTCTGTCCATCTGTCCAAGACTTCTTGTTCTTCTGTAAGGCATATGCCAGACTTGCTTTGGATCGTGGAGACTTTGGGCTGTTTGACACTTGTCAGCCGCTTCACTGTCTGGTAGGCCTTCTTGCTGTTGTTCTTGTTCAGACTGTTTTCTATTTCCTGGCATTGATCTTCTATCCAGTTCTCCTTTGCTGTGCGCATGCCTTTTCGGATGTCATTGTTGATTTTTCGGTAGACATCAGCTCCTTGTGAGGTGTTCTTTTTCTTTTTCATCTCTCTTCGTTTATCACACAGATCCAAAAGGTCAGGTGTGATCCACGGCTTCTTCTTTGGTCGGTGCTTGCCAAGGATCTCAGTGGCGGCATCTGTCACAGCTGAGTTGAAGGTGGTGGTCATGGTGTTGACATCTACTTCACCAGCCCCCAAAATGAGCAGTGGTGCAAATTTCCCTCCAATTGTGGCCCGAAATAGTTCTGCCACCTCCGGGTCTTGCAGTTTGTCCAGGTCGAATCTAGTGCACTTTGCTGTATTTACTCTCTTCAAGTGGAGCCGGAAAGACATCATCACAAGATCGTGGTCACTTCCGATGTCTGCTCCTGGAAAAGTGCGTGTCCTGCGTTTTGTTATTCTATAATAATAATATTATTATTTTTTGGGACGGGGGGGGGGGGAGGGGGAGTGGGGGGGAGGGGGGGGGAGGGTACAACGTGTGCGCTTGTAATCCACTGCACCTTGTGTGCGACTATTTTCCTGATTTTCTTTTTTTTAAATTTATTGAGGAGATGCGGCTTATATACCGATGCTTTAAAAAGCCCAAATTTTACCGTTTTACGCGGGAAAAGCGTTATATAAGAACGATTAAATAATAATAGTTATTATAATTATAGTAATTATAATAATATTATTATTGATAATAATGATAATAATAATACTATCTGTAAAGTAGTGGCCATATTTGGCTTACGTTTTACGGCTTATCCATTGGATTATGAGATTTTTCACTGACCGCAATTTGATGGGTGGCCAGTTTAGTGGCCACACCTTATGAGTTTAGTGGCCACATTTAATTTGGCTTACGTTTTTCGGCTTACTCATTGGGTCGGAGGTAGTGCGCCATGTTTATCACGGCCCGGTTCAAAGTTCTAAACGTGTGTAGCTGTGTCATTTCACTACAACTAGGCACATTTTCATGACGATGTAATGTACTCTTTAATCAACTGACTATAATATGAAACAACTTTACTAAGATCGACACGCAACTATGGGGCGCCATGTGTCCATTTATTCTATGTGACTATTCTATACATAGAATAAATTCTATGCACATAGAAAGCATTCTATGCACACAAAAAGCATTCATTAGTTGAAATTCCATTTATAAAAAAGAAACCAATATTGTAAGTCATAGAATAAAATTCTTTGTATAGAATAACATTCTATAATATAGTGTAAAATTCTATGTCCAAAATACAATTCTATGTATAGAATAACATTTTATAATAGAGAATAAGATTCTATGTATGTAATACAATTCTATATTATAGAATGCACTTGTATGCATACAATTGTATTCTATAACATAGAATGAATTCTATTACAAAGAATGAATTCTATAACATAGAATTTATTCTATGTGCATACAATTCATTCTATAACATAGAATGAATTCTTTAACATAAAATAAATTATATGACATAAAATGAATTCTATGTGCATAGAATAAATTGTATAACATAGAATGAATTCTATAATAAAGAATGAATTCTATATGCATAGAATGAATTTTATAGCATAGAATGAGTTCTATGACATAGAATTCATTCTATGACATAGAATGAATTCTATAGGCATAGAATGAATAGTATAACATAGAATGAATAAGATGACATAGAATGAATTCTATGACATAGAATGAATTCTATAGCATAGAATGAATTCTATGACATAGAATTTATTCTATAGCATAGAATGAATTCTATAACATAGAATGAATTCTATAGCATAGAAATGAATTCTATGACATAGAATTTATTCTATAGCATAGAATGAATTCTATGTTACAGAATGAATCCTATGTCATAGAATTCATTCTATGCTATAGAATTCATTCTATGCTATAGAATAAATTCTATGTCATAGAATTCATTCTTTGCTATAGAATTCATTCTATGTTATAGAATTCATTCTATGACATAGAATTCATTCTATGTCATCTTATTCATTCTATGTTATACTATTCATTCTATGCTATAGAATTCATTCTATGTCATAGAATTCATTCTATGTCATAGAATTCATTCTATGTCATAGACTTCATTCTATGTTATAGAATGAAATCAATATATACACTTTTTTTTAAAATAGTAAAACCTGGGGCACTGTCAAGGTATAGAGAACATTTTTTATGGCATGGGACTGTATTGCAGAGAGATATACACATTGCCACATCCCATCACCACACCACATCACTCTACATCACACTGCACCACAAATGTGATGGGTAGGTGTGGTGGAGTGATTAGGTTATGTGACTAATAATAGAACTGTATTGCAGATACATACATACACATTACCACATCACATCACCACACTACATCACTCTAAATCACACCACACTGCACCACAAATGTGATGGGTGGGAGGGGTGGGGTGATTAGATTATGTGATGTGATTCACTGATGCCATGATATGTGCTGTCTGCTGCAATGTGAAGATGTGCTGCTGCTGTGATGTCGGCTGATGTGATGTGATGATTTGTTGATATGATGTGATTTTATGTGGTGGTGCGTTTTCACGATGATGGTGATGAAGCAATGTGATGCAGTGATGTGATGTGATGATGTGATCGATGTGGTGATGATGCGATGTGGTGATGTGTCAAACAATATCTTTTTTTAAAATTCTAAGTTTTGTTACAATTTATTAGTTGTGTTTTTTTAATTTTATGTGAATGAAATGAATTATATGTATATAGAATTAAATGTATAACACAGCAAGAATTGTATGACATAAAATTCATTTTTTTAACATAAAATGGATTTTATTTGCAACACTGAATACATTCTATTTTCATAGAATTGTTTTTTTAACATTTGGTGCACATAGAATGCATTCTATGTTATAGAATGTTCATTCTATAACATAGAATGTTCATTCTATAACATAGGATCCATTCTATAACATAGAATGTTCATTCTATAACATAGAATGGTCATTCTATAACATAGAATTCATTCTATAACATAGAATGTTCATTCTATAACATAGAATCCATTGTATAACTTAGAATGTTCATTCTATAACATAGAATCCATTCTATAACATAGAATGTTCATTCTATAACATAGAATGCTCATTCTATGCGCAACTAGGTCATTCTATGTGAAGCGAGGCTGTGACGTATAAAGAGACACGTGGAGCCTTGAACGCGCGCGAGAACTGAAGAAATGGCTGACGTACCAAGCGCTCTGCGGCTTTATCAGACATCATAATTTCGTGAACAAGCATTTAGGTTTCTTGATGCGACGACTTCGACGGTATAATTAGTGTGAATAGAACGCTTAGCAATAAAAATAATTGACGTCACACCCTCCCCCCCCCCTCCGCCCCTGCGTGCTTGCTTTTTTCATTACAATGTGCTGAGGTTCTGTAAGGGTTTATAGTGACAAAATCTAATTAAATAATCAGTTCTTTTCGCTCAATACCGAAGAAATAACCGTACTGTACACTTATAAAAAGCAATAATTAATATATTTAAAGGTCGAATATTGCTATACAACTCTGAGACATAATAAATGAAAGGTTCATAAAGCTGAATATTGCAAAAAATCTATTTCACCCCAAGCGGCCCCCCAGGGCGCTATGCACAAAGGCGTGGCGGCCACGTGCTGCGGGAATAACACAGCGTGATCGAGTTTGAAAATGGTGAAGTACTGTGCTGCGTTTGGATGCTCTAACTCCGACGTAAAATTTTTCTGCAAAGAAAAGAACATTTCCTTTCATCGATTTTGAAGCACTGCATGTCGTCAACTCTAAACTGAATGTCAGTGACAAATCGCTCTGTAATCATTATTGCACGAGTGTGCTATGTTCAAAACATCACAATATCCCAAAATGTTCTCTATACCTTGACAGTGCCCCAGTTTTTACTATTTAAAAAAAAGTTTTTATATTGATTTCATTCTATAACATAGAATGAATTCTATGACATAGAATGAATTCTATGACATAGAATGAATTCTATAGCATAGAATGAATAGTATAACATAGAATGAATAAGATGACATAGAATGATTTCTATGACATAGAATGAATTCTATAATATAGAATGAATTCTATGACATAGAATGAATAATATGAGATAGAATTTATTCTATAGCATAGAATGAATTCTATAACATAGAATGAATTATATAGCATAGAATGAATTCTATGACATAGAATTCATTCTGTAACATAGAATTCATTCTATGCTATAGAATAAATTCTATGTCATAGAATTCATTCTATGCTATAAAATTCATTCTATGTTATAGAATTCATTCTATGTCATAGAATTCATTCTATGTCATAGAATTCATTCTATGTCATCTTATTCATTCTATGTAATACTATTCATTCTATGCCTATATAATTCATTCTATGTCATAGAATGAATTCTATGTCATAGAATTCATTCTATGCTATAAAATTCATTCTATGCATATAGAATTCATTCTTTATTATAGAATTCATTCTATGTTATACAATTTATTCTATGCACATAGAATTCATTTTATGTCATATAATTTATTTTATGTTAAAGAATTCATTCTATGTTATAGAATGAATTCTATGCGTATAGAAATAATTCTATGTCATGCAATTTATTTTATTTTAAAGAATTCATTCTATGTTATAGAATTCATTCTTTGTAATAGAATTCATTCTATGTTATAGAATATAATTCTATGCATACAAGTGCATTCTATAATATAGAATTGTATTACATACATAGAATATTATTCTCTATTATAAAATGTTATTCTATACATAGAATTGTATTATGGACATAGGATTTTACACTATATTATAGAATGTTATTCTATACAAAGAATTTTATTCTATGACTTACAATATTGGTTTCTTTTTTATAAATGGAATTTCAACTAATGAATGCTTTTTGTGTGTATAGAATGCTTTCTATGTGCATAGAATTTATTCTATGTATAGAATGGTCACATAGAATAAATGGACACATGGCGCCCCATAGCAACAAGTGAATTCAACTGCCTTAGCTCGCCAAAGTGTGTGTAGCAGACCACATTTGTTGCGTGTAATCAAGCGTGTGGGAAGAGGTTAGGTTAACCTCTAAACTCGTGACGTCACACTCTCGCCTTCTGATTGGTCCTCGTAAGTCCGGCGTATGTTACATTACATTATTATTGCTTTAGGTCCAGCGGACTCTTCCGAGCCAAATCAGGACCGGACAACCCCTGATCTGCATAAAAGATCTGCCGAAACAACCCTAGTGGTAAAACTGGAAGCTCTCCATCAGCCAGTCACTTTACAATAAAGACACCCCACGCAGGGGACGCCGAGGCTGTACTCTAATTTATCGAACCCCCGTTTACAAAAACAAAATAGAATACAAACATCATTATACAATATCAACAAAACACATACATATAAAATGCTTACAATGCAAAATAATAACATCATAGGAAGCCCTAGTGACCACCTGGCACAAAGCATCCAATATTCCCAAGCTGATCCAACAGACCTCATACACAAATAAGGAGTCTTGTCCCGGAAGAGTTTTCAAGAAAAAAGGTAGGTGACTGGTCTAGAGAAGAAGAAGATAGTATAGCAGATTGATAGAACAGATCAGGAATGAGAAAGAGCAAATGAGAATGACAGCGACAGTGGGAATTTAAAGCACTAAATTTCCATAAAGTGGGGATACTATTTATACTGAAACCCCCGGCACCCCAACGGGGGTCGGCTTGTGTAATTTTGCAGAAGAAATCAAACGGGCTCCCATGCGCTATCCTTGTTAAATTTTACGTTAGCCAGTACACGAGAAAATACATAAGGAAATCATAAGCGTAACACAAGTGTGGCCGGGTACGTAACACAAGCGTGCCGGGCCTTCACGCAGCATGACATTTTTGACATCCAAACTGAAAATAGCGCACGTCCTGTAGATTTCTACGGTAGCCGCTTCCATACTTTTACAATCATGGTTTGACACCAACGAGCAATATTGCAGTATTTAAGGCAGCCTTGTGGCGCAGTGGATTAGTTTCCTATGCCAAAGGTCGCGAGTTCGATTCCCGCAAGGGGCGAAGTATGAAACTTTTGAAGTCACCGAGGGTTTTCTCTGGGCACTCCGGTTTCCTCCCTCCCTTCAATAATGATATTGGATGCAGACAATATAAAAATTTCAAAAATAAAAATTCATTTCTTTTCAGTCTTTTAATAGCGATCTCCCTGCCTTTACACCATATGTTTGAGTGATAGATGTGTGTTTGCTGTGTGCGTGAGAGTGGGTGAAACATGTGACCTTGTATGTTGGTACAGATCGCCGCTCTTTGAGTCTGATTGTTGATTTGTACAAAAGCACGTATATGGCATCTATTACTACTACTACTACTACTACTACTACTACTACTACTACTACTACTACTACTACTACTACTACTACTACTTTACATCCATTGTTCCATGGATTGATGCAGTGACCATTCACCCTCTCCCTTCCTTCACCCCTCACCTCTACTTCTCAACACACACAACGCCACAAATTTCTATAACATTGATTATCATCGACTGTTTCGATCAAACTAATGCGACCAACACTTTACGAAATCTCTAGCTGTATATCAGTATCTGTAGCTACGTTGGAGTATCTGAGCTGTACTCACTTCAATATAGTAGTACCTAGTTTTGTTTGGTTTTAGTCATTCTTAGCCCTAACGATTTTAGCACACGTTTTAATTTATTTCTGCTTCACTGAGAGAGGAAGAACTATCAATTACCGTAATTCGGAGATATTAGAAGAAGTCTGCTTTGCTTCCGAGCGTTCTATTTTTATTTTGGTAATTGGGATACATTTCTAAACTTTTCTATCAATATGTGTAATAACCAGTGTCACAGTTTTTGTCTCTATGTATTAATATTGTATTCTGTTGGTGGCCAATTGAAGACTGAATTATCTACTTCTTGTTTGCATTTATTGGTCATTAATTAATGAATCCATTACTTCATCCATTCACGCATTTAATTAAATTGTATTATCCTTTCCTGTTGCAGAATTCTAGTGACGTGATTTCTAAATATAGAACTGGCGAATGTGTCGTACGACAGCGCTGCTTAGCGTGTCGAGCTGCACGTAGGATCTCCTCCATTGGTGCTCTTTACAGTACGGGATTGAGTACAAGACTTGAAATCGTTTCTGGCTGTTACTCCCACAGTTTTCTTGTTATTGTAGTTGTTTTACTTTCTGTGATTAATACATCAGTGATTCTTCATCAGTGATATTCATCAACCCTTTTTTCGCAGTGATATTATCAGGAAAAGATATAGGTGTGTTGATATTTTTGATCATCAGATACAAATTCGTCAGATCTAGTGAAATACTTACATTGACTTTTTCATCACATCAAGTGACATACCTCTGCGAAGAAGAGGGGCAAGTGCATCAAGATGGGAACTATGGGACGAAAATGTTTTAGAGAGAAGAGCTGGTCTTTGTCTCCGGCTGGAGTATGTGTCATGGCTTGCCTGCTTCTTTCAAGTGCCCCTGGACATACAAACGCACAAGGTAAGAAGCGTTCAAGATATCTATTTAATCTTGAACTCTGTCTCAAAGTTTGTCTATATATGTGTGTGTGTGGCATTCTATCATGCTTTGCTCTGGTCCTTGGTCTGTGTAATTGTGGTCTAACCGGCTTTATCCTTTTCCTACGTTTCTTTGCGTCTAGTATTTCTTACTGTTTTTGTATTCCAAGGAGATGAGCACGCCACTGCCCTCAGCAGACGATCTTTCAAACATTCGGACAGATGCTTAGATCCAAATTTGGCAAATATTAGACCCAAACAATAATTATGCATGAATATAGAAATTTAAGCAAATAGTACTTTCTAGCTCTTTTTCACGCCTTCTTGTGATTTTAGTCGTTTTCCTTTCTGCCATTAATACATTAATGATTATGCTTTAGTAATAGATCTCTTAGCATGATTTATACATTTAAATAAATTGTGTGTTGTTGTTTTCTTTTGCCATTTTGATCAGACATTAATTTATTTGTTCGTTCGTAATTATGCCTGCGTGATAAATATATGTTCGTGCAGGCGTGTGGCATAATTAGGCGTTACCTACCTACACGTTTGCAAGTCTGCTTGCCCGATATCTATTCTTTCACTCGCCCGCCCTTGTAGGTAGTCTCTAAATGATCATTAATCCACATTTGTACAAAACCTGAAACGGTCAATGTTTGAAGTGTAAACATGGGATCTTAACTGTTAGCTTAGCTCCACTTGTGATTGTTAGCTTTAACCTTGAGAGTTCCTGGGGTGAAGGAGAATAGATAATAGGTTTTTAAACAGGTGCGTCTACCTCCCTCCTTTCCCTACCCATCCTCTATCCCGCCACACACATATTTCACACAACTCCCTCCTCTCTCCAACCCCACCCCCTCCTCCTTTCACATGCACACACTCCACTCACCAATACTGGAAACCTAATCAAACACCGGTCCTGATTTGGCTCGGAGGAGTCCGCTGGACCTAAAGCAACAATCAATCAATCAATCAACCTAATCAAACACACGCTACAGCCAACGTGTGCATCTGAAGCTTGTCTTTAAAAATGAAAACAAATTCTGGGCAAATTGTTTGTTTCTTTCATTTAACATATTTCGCCTAAGTGACTTTAGACTTTGTGATACAAATTTGCTAAAAATGTATTACTTTAGTACTCTATGTATTCCTTCGTGTAATGGTTGAGTCACGCTGAATGTTAACGTTATAGTTTTAATTTTAAAGTCCCAATGTCAGCATGAACTAAGGAGTTGTTTGGAAACACAAATCACTGAATCAACACTAAAAGGCCCCAATTCGAAAGCTTTGTGTACTTTTGGCCAAAACAAGACAGGTTTACCCTAAACTTTGCTTTGCTATTACATTAAACAATGATACAGTGGCCTTTCGCTGCTCAAAGCTACCACCAAAGTTTGAATTGTCCATTTTGGTTCTGACAAGGAGTGATTTCCCATGTTTTAACGGTACATCAATACCATAGCCGCGTGGCAGTTACCTTTGACCCTATTTCTGAGTGAACCACGCGGCTTGAAGAGTGCATCCTTGGTGTCTGGAGTAGGGTAGGGTAGGGTAAGTTAGGGTAGGGTCTATTTTATCAACCTAAATCGAGTAACCAATTTTTTTTACGTGTTCAGTCTCTTACCGGCTTTTGTATATTCTATAATTTTTTAGCTCAATAATGATGGCTTCTACTGAATTTCCTATCATATCCTATGCTATCCCGTAACTAGAAGGTCGTTGGGGCACCACAGATGATCGTTTAACCAGCGTACTCCAACTTTCTCTGTCCTCAGCAATCCTCATGCCTTCGCTCAGTGTCAAGCCAGTCCATTCTCGAATGTTTGGGCGCATCGTAATAACGCTTCAGACAACTGAGCACAATCCTGGGCAGCCAGGGATGGGGGAGAAGGATTTAGATGCATGCTGGATGTGTTCTTGTCACCGGCACTCCCCGTCTAGGACATAAGCGTCAGGATCTTTCAAGTCCGTTAGGATGGAATGTATGTGACACAGACTAGACCTCGGTTTATACTCTCATCCGAAGGAGTAGGAAACGGGAGTAAAGTGTTTTTCCCAAGGACACAACACAATGTCCCGGCCTGGGCTCGAACCCGGGACCTTCAGATCCGCAAGCCAAAGCTCTACCATTAGGCCAACGTGCCTTACCCTGGAATGTAGACTGATGGTCCTGTCTTTCAATATGGGCATCTTCAACCTTGTCAGGGCTGCAGTTGATTGTGCTATCCTGGAGAGGACTTCCTGTCGGGACCCATTGTCTGATACAATGGCTTCTAAATATTTGGAGCTATGCACTGTGTTGAGGTATTGGCGTTAGACTTTGATTTCCATGTTGATGCCATTGGTGTTGTTGGTCATTAGTTTGGTCTTCTCTGCACTTATTTCCATTTCATAGGCTCTGGAGGTGGTGCCAAGCCTCTGTACCAGCTGTTCATGTTCTTGTTCCTCGCCTGCTAATCCATCAATGTCATCCACAAAATGGAGGTTGAAGATCGCTCTTCCCCCTATGCTGACTGTGCCTTCGTGATCTACAAGGGCATCTGACATGATGTGCTCTAGGAAGATGTTAAAGAGTGTTGGAGAGAGTAGACATCCTTGACGCCCACCGATTGTTGTTCTGAACCAGTTCCCGATGGCGCTGTTGTGGAGGACGGCCCTGGTAGCCTTGTCATTCAGGCTTTTGATGACCTTAATAATTTTAGGGCTGATGTTGTACACTCCCATGGTTGCCCTTAGATATAGAGCTGCATGCCAGACTCGGTGAAACGCTTTTTTGAAGTCTACAAACACATTATATAGATGTCGTTGGTGCTGTCGTTATTTCTTGCAGATTATTCTGAGGTTGAAAATCTGTTCTACAATTCATTTAACCGTGTGATAACTCTGTCTCTAATTATCTCTCTCTTTCTCTCTCTCTGTCTCTTGCTCTGTCTCTCCTTCTGTCTCTTTCCATCTCTGTCTCTCTCTCTCTATCCGTCTCTGAAAGAATGAATATTGAAGTTTAACGTCTACGTCCATCATGGGCAATATGGCAGACGGGAATAACCATCCCAGGGAAGAGGGGGTTAGGACTTAAAACAACACTGAAAAACCAGAGCAATCATATTGCAAATACGGACAGCGAAAATGGTCACCTTTAGTCGGAATAGAAGTCAATGTTTAGTTTGGAATGTTTTAGATCGACTGCATCCAGTGCCATTAGTGAAGGGAGGCAAAAGATAAAACATGGCCATGTTTCACTGTCCATCTTCAGCCCTATGGAGATAAACATGGCCATGTTTCACTGTCCATCTTCAGCCCTATGGAGATAAACATGGCCATGTTTCACTGTCCATCCCCTAAGGAGGTCCCTACACCTCTTTAAGCTTTCCTGGAATGGTTAACCCCGTTTGCCGTATGACCAATGGTGGGTGTACTTTTAGTAGAAAGACGAGTTAAAAAGTTTGAAGGAGATCAAACATGGCAGATTCAAAGATTCTCTGTGCATGTATTTCGCTACAACGTTTCGTCGGGAACTCCCAAGCCAAGCCAGTTAATAATAGTACTGACCGTGCCACAGTAACCAGCTGAGGCTAGAACCTGTTTAGATGTCAAATTACAAAGTTAGCATCTGACAGAGCAAACCTTGCCCTCCACAAATACATTCCAATAAACATTCTTTCTCTGTCTGTTTGCATGTTTGTCTCTTGTCTGTTTGTGTTTCTGTCCCAATGCTAGGAACAAACTGTCTTTTAAGTAATTTCAATTAATGAAATTGTAATTTATTTGAAAGCAAAACAAACCAATAACACCACCAAAAAAAAAACAAAAAAAAAAAACACAAAAAAACAAACCATCATCTAAAGGTTTGTATTGTGCACACGTACACGCACACTCATTAGAAATATTATTATTGTTATTACGATTGTATGTCACATGAACCTGCAAGTGTTAACATAGCAATCCATTTTCTGTCCTGCTCTCTTTCGTTCTGTTCCATGCTGCAGGTTCTATTCTGTTCTATTGTGCTCTATTTGCTGCTGACATTCACTAGCCGCAGTAGCAGCGGTATAGTCTTTCCTCACGCCCTCTGTCTTTTGCGTCTCTGCCAAGGTTAAAGGTCACCCATTGACTGGGGAGGATAGGGTCATTGGTGAGTCACGTGAGATCACTGTCTGACACGACGTGGGAGTCCGGATACTGATTAGTCTGGCCACTACCCCTGCGCTCTTATAAGGCACACACGTGTACTTTTGCGGGTAGCTAGTAGGGTGGGCAGCACACTAGAAGAGCTTGCAACTCCAGAAATTGTATTGAGGATGCGAAAGAAGTAGAAGAAGAGAAGAAAACGGTATTGGAATTGTCAAAAATAATATTCGATTTCCTTTTAGTCTTCTAATTTCGACTTACCTTTACAGCCACATCTTTGAGTGATGAATGTGTTTGTTGTGTGTGTAGGAGTGTCTGTTACATGTAAGCGTGTATATTGGTTACGGATCGCCGCGCTTTGAGTCTGATTTAGGAATAAGGCGCGTGTTGCATCCATTATTATTATTTTTTAGTAGTAGTAGTAGTAGTAGTAGTAGTAGTACACGCAATGGGAGTGCCTTCCACCTACCCTCCACCCACCCGAATCACTACCCTAGGCCAAAGATGGTATGAAGTTCATACACTCTTTGCCTAGGCCTTCTTTTCCCACGATCTGCAACCTGAAATACTCCCCCACTCCTATACGCACTCTTTCCCTACCTGCCTCTCTTCTGATAGTGCTCGCCAAAAGCAGCCCTGTATCCAGGCAGGTACGTAGGCAGAGACAGAGAGAGGGAGACGGACCGACCAACAGGGAAAGGGTCAGCGGGGACATTTGAAAGATGAAAGAAAAGAGAACTGTAAGGCAATCAGTGGCGAGCTAGGGACAGTAATCTGTTATCAGATGGCCACAGTCGTTTGAGGTGGTACGATTTAGCACATAAGCCAGTAGCACACACCTCGTATCTCCATATCTCCATAACGCGCTCTGTAGAAATTGTTGTTGTTGTTGTTGCATCAATTTTTATTCATCAGATTAACATAAGTTGTACTGATAAATTTCTGTATAAATATAGCCAGAGCGCTGGATGGGAAAAAACATTCAGTTACCTGCTAACATCTGATAGCATCAAGTGCGCACCTTTGTCCCTGTATAAATTATTGAACGCTGGGTAAAACAAACAAAAACACTTCTTGCAGATGCTTAATAGCGTCAACAGCGCACCTCAGCCAATGGCGTTTAGGGTGCTGAATTAAATGCCATTCAGCTACTTGTAGATAATAAGGATGATGATGGTGATGATGATGATGATGATGATGATAATAATATTAGTAGTAGTAGTAGTAGTAGTAGTAGTAGTAGTAGTAGTAGTAGTAGTAGTAGTAGTAGTAGTAGTAGTAGTAGTAGTAGTATCGTCATCATCATAATGGATGGTATTTACGCGTTTTCTCTAAATTATCAATCAGGTTCAAAGAGCGGCGATCTTTACCAACATGCTCACATGTTTCACCCACTCTCACACACACAACCAACACACACATCTAGCACTCAAACGTGTGGTGTCAAGGCTATTAGAAGACGGAAAAGAAATGGACTTTTTATTTGTGAAATTTTAAACTGACTGCATCCAATACCATTATTGAACGGATGGAGGAATCCGGAGTACCCGGAGAAAGCCCTCGGTGACCTGAATAGTCTCGTACTTAAGTCATACATAGTTCGCCCCTTTGTTGAATCGAACCGCGACCTTAGCAATCGGAAACCGGCGACTAACCCACTGCGCCTCGAGGCCACCCCAGACGCCTGATAGCGGCAAGTGCGCACCTCAGCACGGTATATAAGTACCAATCAGCTACGCAGCACTTGAGCCACCTGCTCACTAAGCCCTCATAGGCGACTGGTCTTGGATGAGAGTGAAATTGAAGTCCCCGACACATGGCGCGTAAAGGAGACTGTGTAGTTAAAAGTTCAAATGAGGCGGCCCGAGATGGGGCAAAGATGACGAATCGAAATCGAAGTGGCGTGAAGAGAACGACGAAATGGGTAGCGAACGAGGCAGCTTCATGATGAAAATGAAGTCAAGAGATGACGAGTCCAGAAGTGGGGCGAAGATGAAGAAACGAAGTCGAGATGACATGAAGAAAAGCAGCAAGATGGGTAGCGCATAAGGCAGCTTCGTAGTGAAAGTGAAGTCCTGTAGGAGTGGAGCGCTCAAGGCGGTTACTGCGATGAGAGCGCAGACACGCTGACGGGAAGAAAGTAGGAAGCTCGAGGATAAGTGGCGATGAGCCCAGGGGTCCAGCAGCGGAGTCGTGTGAAGAGGGGTGAGGTGTCACAGAAGAGAGCTGGCGGCGTAGAAACACCTGTTGTCCGGAGGCGCCACTCTCCACAACTCAAGTCCGGACGGCCCAGTCTTAGAGAAAGAAAAGGGCAGCCTTGGAAAGAAGCCACGACAGGGAGACGTCGGGGCGCCCTTCGTCGTCCAACCGCCGCCGTCCAGTCGAAGGAGCCCGACCGCAGAGAAAATGGAGGTTGTAGGATGAGGTGGAGAACGGATCGGAATCTCCCACAAGGTGCTAGCTGCTTCGTCTTTGACAACCAGGAAAGTTTTATCGACCGCAAAAGAAGTCCCTCGAAGTGGCAAGAAATAGTAGGAAGCCGCCGACGACTGCAGGTTTGCGCACCAGTAGGACTGACCGTCTCCTAGAGCAGGCTTGCCACCAGCCTGACCCCAGGGTCTTGGATACCGCTGCACTGAGTTTTAAAAGGCTGAAACACGCTATACAAGGCCAAGTAATTTATGCTGGGTAGGGGATGTTAGACTGGCTTGGCGACCTCTTCACTCCTGCCCGCCCCCGTCAAACCTATCTAACAGTAATAGGTCTCTCTGCACCCAAATTACTACAACGTAGTCTGACAAGCCTGTTATTCCTTTAACGGTCTGACACACCTATTATTTAGTCGGCCACTCGTCACATTCTACAGCGGCTCATAACGGTCGGGAAATTACATTAAAATTTTCGAGGCATGTTGGAGTGGCGTTTGCACGCTTGATTGATCATCCCGATAACAAGATAGTAGGTCCAAATCAACATGCAGAAGTAAAATTAGCCTTGATTTCATCGATAATATACGACTACTGTGCCAAATGAACTGTCCACCATATTGGAGTGTCTTCGCCAGCTTGAATTTTAAAAAAAATTCCAAGAAACAAGAGGCCAGAAAAAAACGCTTGACATTTTCCTTTTATTGAAAGAGTACCCAATAAGCTTGTGACATGTTGGAGTGACTTTGTATGCTCGTTTTGATTGAAATGGATAACAAGAAATACATTCTGTTTTTTCTCTTGTTCTTGTTATATTTGCATCTCGACTGAGTACCTACTCTCTTAAGGGTGGGGAAGGTAAAGCAGCGAGGGAGAGAGATGGGCATCACCCTCATTACGCTGGCCCAAGATAAGTGTGATCTCCAACATCACGCTCCCCTACGGCCACAAGGCTATGGGACTACCTTTACCTTTACCTTTGTATCCATTTTTGTCACCGTCTGTCTGCACGGTCTCTCTCTCTCTCTCTCTCTCTCTCTCTCTCTCTCTCTCTCTCTCTCTCTCTCTCTCTCTCTCTCTCTCTCTCTCTCTCACACACACACACACACACACCCACATTTTCTGTCTGTCTGTCTCTATATCTGTCTCGGTCTCTTTCTCTATATCTTTCTCTTTAAAAGTTAACAGTGTTGATCTCTTACCAATATCACCCCCCCCCCCCCCCAATCTCCATTCAGTTATTAAGCTTGACCTTCAAGCGCATTCACGTAACCTTCTCATCACTGCTAGGAATACTACGTCGCTGTTGCTGTTATTGTTATTGTTGTTGTTGCTGCTGATCTAATATTCAATTCAACAAATCTTTATTGCCTTTCACAAGGAACTATGACAAGCACTTGATCACTAAAATAAAAAAAATAAAAATAAAAATAAAATGCAAGTAAAAAAAAAATTAAGATAGTATAATATTTGTTTAAAATCTCTACAACATGTAGGATACGATTATATATGCACACACACACGCACACACGCTATTAATTTATATAGTAACTTATGTAATAGAACGTAAAACGAAATCTCACAGTAGGAACTGTTTCTATCTAATCACAGACGCAGCTTATTGCCAGGGTACAGTTATCACAGAGTAACATCACACAAACCGGTTTACAGATATCACAATCTAATAAGACAATAAAATTAAAGTTAAACTGTACATACAGACAACATTTAAACAACATTTTTTATTTGATGTAAAAAACGGTACATACATAAAATACACATCTAACCTTATTCCGGGTTCCCACTCCCCCCACCCCTCCCCTCTCTTCGTCCCACCTCATCCCCCTCTCAAACCACACAGGCACAAACGCACGCACACTTATACACTATAGAGCCGGTTACAGCAAGGACAGGAAGGAGCTCCAAGCAGAGCCATCAGCGCGTCATGTTTGAGTTGATCAAAGCCACGGTAGAGGGTGATGTTGGTGATGCTGATATTATGTTGTTTATGATGCTGATATTGTTGTTGTTTATGATGTTGATGTTGTTGTTGACGTTGTTGATGTTGTGGATGTTGCGGTGGTTGTCGTCTTGATGCTGACTCAGAGACGGGATAGCCAGTTATAAGATCATAAGTGAGTGTATCCGCATTGGATGTTGCTTACCTGGTAAATACATCCTGCACATACCCCGCCCCATGTTTTTTTTTCCAACTTGATTTATTATCGCGTAAAACGATACGTCTAGCAGGAGACGAAATCACAGACCGCAAAGTGGCAACAGACTATAATCTGTTTTCAATGCATGTATTTGGCTAGAGACACAAGCTACATTTGTAGCTAAAAGCGCAATCGTGTACTGTTATCACGCTGGTTTAGCTACAGTACTTATTTTCTTTGGATGTATCACTATCTCAGGTATTACGATGCACTTGTTGTCCCCAGAAATGACAAGACAATTTGCTATCTTAACAAAACTTAATTAACGATAACAGCAAACGAGATGCAAAATAAGGTCCTCATTTACAGAATTAATCTTAACATGCTTAGATCTAAGAGGGAGGGAGAGAGAGAGAGAGAGAGAGAGAGAGAGAGAGAGAGAGAGAGAGAGAGAGAGAGAGAGAGAGAGAGAGAGAGAGAGAGAGAGAGGAAGAGAGAGACAGACAGACAGACAGACAGAGGATCCCTTTATTAACATGCGGAAAAATCAAGAACGCATTACAGACGTCCACAACAAGCCATCATTGTCTAAAGCCTGTTCCTCCTTATTACACCACTGACTTCCCAAACGGACTTAAATTCAATGGAAGAATTGTTCAGTCGCCACGGGCCCTCTTGCACGCTTGAAGCCTACCCTTGTCACGCATGGCAAAAGTCCGCGTCACCCATGAAGAAAGTGTATGTCACCCTTAGGTAAGTTTTTGAGGGGTCAGCCCGGAGGTTTTCCGGAACTATATCCCTCCTACCTCCATCCCCAGGTTAATATTCCCCAGATTTATATCGCCCTCAACTTCTATATTTCTCCAGGTCTATCTGTGTCTGTGTTCCTTCCATACTGTTCATGTCAATGAATGAACATTGAAGTTTAACGTCTACACCCGCCATTGGCGATATGGCAGACGGGGATAACCATCCCATGGAAGAGAGGTTAGGGGCCTCAATCAACACTGAACCATCAGAGCAATCATACTGCAAAGATGGCCACTTTTTATGTTGCCCACCACTGGATTCAAACCTGGATTCATCAGTGTCCCAGACGAGCGCTCTACCACTGAGCTACGGCGGTGGGACCTTTTCAAGTTTATATTCCTTTAGTTCAAGAAGTATGTCCCCCCTGAATATGTACCCTCAAGACTTCTCAGGTCTGAATCCCCTCGCTCTCCCCCCAAAGGTCTATATTCCTCAAGGATTGTTTTGTTCCATAAATTGTAGGCCCCAGGTTTTGTTCCATAAATTGTAGGCCTATAGTGCCCAAAGCCAGTGTACCCGCGTCTTATTCCCTCAAGGCTTTCAGGTCTATGTTCGATCAGGTCTGTATGCCCCCAGGTTTATGCTTCCCCCACATCTGTCACATACATGTGGGGAAACAGACCTGGGAAAACTTCCCCCCCCCCACCCTACCCTTCCATCCCCGCTTCTTCCCCCTCCTTCCCTCCCACTGAACTAAAACTCAAGCATATCCTATCCTATCCTGTCCCATAACCCGAAGGTCGTAGGGGCACCACAGATGATCGCTTAACCAGCATACTCCATCTTTCTCTGTCCTCAGCAGCCCTCATGGCTTCGCTCAGTGTCAAACCAGTCCATTCTCGAATGTTGTCCTCCCACCTCTTTTTCGGTCTCCCCCTTCTTCTACCTCCTTGCACTGTGCCTTGCAGAATGGTCTTTGCAAGACCTGATGATCTGGTGACGTGGCCATACCATCGGAGTTTCCGTTTCTTCACCACTGTGAGCAGATCATCGTGTTGTCCAATGGCTTGTGTGATGGTCTGTCGGACTTCGTCGTTGGTGATGTGTTGGGTATAGGAAATGCACAGAAGTCTTCTGTAGCACCTCATCTCCATGCTTTGTATTCTTCATTGGAGATCTGCTGTGAGGGTCCATGCTTCGCAAGCATATAGGAAGATGGAGATGACCAGAGAGCGCAGCAGTCTTACTTTGGAATGTAGACTGATGGTTCTGTCTTTCCAAATGGGCTTCAACCTTGTCAGGGCAGCAGTTGTTTGGGCGATCCTGGAGAGGACTTCCTGTCGAGACCCATTGTCTGACACAATGGCTCCTCCTAAATATTTGAAGCTGTGCATAAGCATACTCAAGCATAACTCAAGCATAATGAACATCTGCTGTAGACACATCGTGACACGTCACGAGCTGAAAATGTGACAATCACGACCTTTAGCATGGGGGTCTTTGACTTTTATTGTGTCAAATGGAAGAAAGAGAAAAGATGGCGGATAACGCTACTACGAAAATCCTGTTACGCTCTGTTAAGTCAGCCCAAAGCTACGACATGCCTATAACAGGTCAGAATAATGATCACTTATGCTTACTGACATGACAGATACCTAGTAAAATAAATAAGGTTGTTATGCTGTTTGTCAAACGCTGTGACTCGAGACCACAGTTTTATTGGGTTTTGACGAAGGGCAGAGCAGCAAAGGATATAATGTTAATCGTTGAAGTTAATGGACTTGGTTTGGGAATGGCGGGACTATTGCTAACAATTTGAAGCTCTCAGCAACTCCGTTTCCTCTTGTCGTTGGGCTTGATCGGTGGCTGAGTGGTACGCAGCTCGCCCCACCTGGCGCTTCGGGGACTCTGGTTTGCATCTCCACAGTGACGGGAGAGATCTCTGATAGGAGTCCACTTTGTGTAGTGACTCTGTATGCCATGTTTCACCTCCCCGTGTTCCCGCAACGACACTTGAAAAGTTGGAGTCATTGTGTGAGGTAGCACGGGCTCACTTGTTCAACTAATGGAACCGACAGTTAGGTCTTTCAGGGTCGTTCAATTGTGTGTGGCGTTTGACAGTGCGCGTGATGCTGCACGTTAGCGCCTTGGCCGGTTTGAGTGAGATATGTATATCGACAGGCGCCACGAGCAGTTGCTTGAAGTGGGATGTACGCTGGATAACAATTTTACGGAGTGAGGGGAAACATATTCATCAAGTGAAGACAATGAGATTTTTGTGACTGATTGATTCAGTTGTTGGATTATTTGATTGTGTGTGCGTGGGTGTGTGTGTGCTCACCCCCTCCATCTTTCTCGCTCTATCTACGCTCCCCCTTCCCACACCCCTCTCTTCTTCCCTCCTTCTCTCTCTCACCCCCTCTCTCTCCCTTATTCTCTCTATTTCCCCTCTCTCTCCCTCCCTCAAAACCCCTTGGGGTCATGAGCAATCTTGCCACTGTAGATTGTTCTAACCTATGAAGGGAAAAGAGAAAGCCCCAGTTGAAAACCTGTCTTGACTTTGTAGGCATGACCAATTCACTGCGGCAACAGTACCCCCTTTGGGGTGCCGGGGGTTTCAGTATAAATAGTATCCCCACTTTCTGGAAATTTAGTGCTTTAAATTCCCACTGTCGCTGTCTTCCTCATTTACTCTTTCCCATTCCTGCTCTGTCCTATCACTCTGCTATACTATCTTCTTCTTCGCTAGATCAATGACCTACCTTTTTTCTTGAAAACTCTTCCTGGACAAGACTCCTTGTTTGTGTATGAGGTCTGTTGGATCAGCTTGTTGGACGCTTTCTGCCGGGTGGTCACTAGGGCTTCCTATGATGTTATTATTTAGCAATATAGGCATTTTATATGTATATGTTTTGTTGATAATTTATAATGATGTTTGTATTCTATTTTGTTTTTGTAACCGGGGGTTCGAGTAGTTGGGGTAAAGCCTCAGCCGTCCCCTGCGTGGGATGTCTTTATTGTAAAGTGACTGGCCGGTGGAGGGCGTTCAATTTTCCCACTAGGGTTGTTTCAGCAGATCTTTTATGCGGATCGGGGGTTGTCCGGTCCTGATTTGGCTCGGAAGAGTCCGCTGGACCTAAAGCAACAATCAATCAATCAATCAATCAATCCCTCCCTCAAAAAGTTGTTCTTAAACAAAAAATATTTCTTGATGACTGTAAAGAACTGAATCTATTACATGTACCTCTTGCCTACAGATTAATATGTAATAAAGGGATTTTCAGGCACAAGTTTCTTTCAATACACCTTCCTACCTTTATTCTTTAAAAAAAAAAAAAAAAAAAAACTACGGGATCATCCACCAAGTTAAATATTCCTAGTCCAAGAATTGATCTTTTTAAAACTAGTCTAATGTATTTTGTTTCTACTTTGTGGAATACATTTCCTGAAGATCTCCGCAGCCCAGTATCTTAATTTGCATCGTTCAAAAACAACTTTTAAAATACATCAAACATCAACTAAACATGAAGTTAATTACTTATTGAGCATTAACAAAACTTATAAATGTAATATATTTTAATGCTTGTGGGTGTGTCGCAATGTTCAAAATTATTATTATTATTATTATTATTATTATTATTATTATTATTATTATTATTATTATTATTATTATTATTATTATTATTATTATTTATAGTAGTAGTAGTAGTAGTAGTAGTAGTAGTAGTAGTAGTAGTAGTAGTAGTAATTACTTTATGAACTACCTTGTTTGTGTTAGATTAAGATGTTTATTATTATAAACGGTATTTTTCTAAATCATTGTTATTGTTACAAGGGCAGGATGGAAAAAGTGCACCGAGCGCTTGCTCTTTTACCCTTGGAAAATAACATTGTTATGTTATCTTATCCCCTCTCTCTCCATGCCTCCCTCTCTCTCACACTCCCCCAACCCCTGTTTTTTTCCGAAAAGGATGTACCCGGTTTTAATAAATGCGAAGCCCGACACTTAATACACAAACACCCCTTAAGGAAAAATCATTCTGACAAAAAACCCAAACAAAGTTGGTATGTACTGTAGAGATTTTGAATGTTACGAACCAGACGTCGAGAGCGAAGGAAGTGTGCTTGTCAGATGTGGTAAATAAATGTGTTCGTTGGTTCCAAGCTTAAAACGAAACATCACAATTATGTTTTTTATGATGACTCAGTTGTCATGAAACAAAATGCCAAATGCATGGCTTTTCTCTTTTGAAACATTCACGATTCAGGATGTTTAAAAGCAATTGCCTATTTGGGCGAACAGCAGGGGGACAGGGGTTGAAGGGAAGGGGGTGAGGCTGGATGGGGGGTGGGGTGGAGGGGGAGAGTACCCTAAGGACGATTGACGCCCCGGTTTTGTTTTGCTTTCATTTTTGTAGTGAAGAAACAAGACCAATCGTCTGGGTTCAGATCTATCAATTTTCTCCGAAGATTGACTGTTTTGTCGGTGAATCACGTCGCCCACCTGAGCAATCAATCTGCGGCTAAGATAGACAGCGAAAAGTGAACACGTTTACTCTCCCTTCACGGGAATTGATCCTGGTTGATCGCTGTGCCAGGCGATTGCTCCACCACTGAGCGTGTGGGGAAACAAGATGATCGATGCTAGAAGTATTAAGAGGCGGTTAGAAGATGGCATTAGGTTTTAGGTAACCACGGCCATACTTGTGTTGAGACGTAATGATTTGACACTATACTGGAGTAGTGTTGAAACAATGTGGTGTGCGTGTGTTGGTTCTTTTTCTGTCTCGCTATAGTGTGGGCCTACCCTTGTTTTATAGTCCACTCTTATTGTTATTCCTTTCAAGCGGCACTTTGGCGGATTTGAATACCATTCAAGAAACGGGTACACCTTGACTGTTTTAATGTATTCTTCGTGGATACCCTTCTGCCCTCACTACTACCCCTCTCTACCCCCTCTCCCCTTCTTCTTTTTCTCTCTTCCTCTCTCTCTAACTCTTTCCGTCTCTCTCTTTCTCTCTCTCCCTCTCTCTTAGGACAGGTTGTAAGGATGTTAAGCCTAAAACCTTTATTCTATCAAACGATCCAATCCAGGCATCTCTCTCTCTCTCTCTCTCTCTCTCTCTCTCTCTCTCTCTCTCTGTATCTTTCTCTCCCCCCCCCTCTCTCTCTCTGTTTCCCTCTATGTTCTCTGTCTCTTTCTGTCTCTGTCTCTGTCTGTCTATCTCTCTCTGTCTCTTTCTCTCTCACGAACTCGCTTTCTCTTTCTCTCCCCCCCCCCTCCCCTTTTCTTTGTTGGACGTCGTAGTAGTGTAGTGCAAGGTAGAAGAGCGATTACACTATTGTTATTTTGTGGTCCTGTGACATTACTTTCGCTGTCCAAAGCAGGGGGAAACCAACTGTAGGAAAACAAGCACAAACACATCTTTAACTTAGACACACCTCAGTGGATTTGAATACCAGAATGTAAGTTTGGTGATTTTGGCGTTAGAGGACACGCAGTGGCGTGTTATCGTGGAGTAGGTGTAAGCAAGCTTGTATAACTTACGTCATTCATTTATTGCGCTTCAATATTATGCCATATGTACAATTAGTGACAATTCTTACTATAGTTAAAAACATACGTGAATCACCAACCCCTAAGCAAACTGGTTGTTTATGTCACATTTGACTTAGCTGTACTGAGGACTAAGACGAAGAAAAATATTGGAGGAATGAGGAGGGATAAGGAGAGAGGTGGGGAACAGAAAAGAGGAGAGAGACAGAGTGAGAGAGACAGAGACAGAGAGACAGAGAGAGAAAGAGTCGAGATAAGCCGGGCAGGGTGCATTCGAATGTTGTTGTTATTTAGATTAATTTCCCGGGACTTCTGAGCGTATATGGGGCGTGAATTTGTGATGTTATATCGGAGTTTGCATGAGGCGGCAACGAAGTATAAAAGCAGACGCGCAAAGGTGGGGAAGGGAGGGGCCGGGTAGCTCAGTTGGTAAGAGCGTCTTGCTAGTAACCGAAAGGTCGCTGGTTCGATTCCCGGATTGGTCAACGTGTGATCATATTATTTTCCCCTTTACCAACAACTGGCCCGCTGGTGTCAGTATAAATCGGTCCAGTAGTCACCTATATGCGAAAGTGTCGTGTGACTATAATCTACATACAAACTGGGGAAGGTACGTCCCCTATACGCCTAGGTGTCCGGGGACATTAATTTACTTAACAAACAAACAAACAATGGGGAAGGTGGTCGTCTCAGTGAAGACTCAAAGATGTGACGATGGACCCGTAGGACTTGTGAGGAAGTCAAGTGTTGTAGGCAAACGCCAGCGCCGCCAAATAGTAAGAAAATTAAGAAGCAGACAGGGTTGATCAGCCGGCAGCAAAGCGGTACCCAGTTCAAAGAGCCCAATAAGATGACAAAATGGAGTTTAAAAGTTGAGGTAGACTCCCCTCTATCGCCAAGCGAAGGCACGCCCCGATGTGACATCGTCAAAGTTCCTAGTATCTTATTATGGCTGGGAGCGACTGGGAGCATTCTGATTGATCGACGCATTACAAAATTCGACGCATGCGCACAGTGCTATCTTAGTAAGGGTTAGAGTTAGGGTTAGGGGGTTAGGGTTAGGGTTACGACGCCAAAGAACATCGTGAAAAAGCCGGCCCGACTTGACCTGGCGCATGCGCAAAGGCGCCCGGCTAAAGTAAGAGACCCGGAACTTTGAGGGCGTGACACCGGCATTCAGTAGCTGCAGCAGCTGGGGTCTCAACGCCTCCTATGAGCACGTGTGACCGCCGCAGTGGAAGATGCGAGTGGTAAATGCGGGAGCTCAGACTGTGCAGACCGCACAGCGCTCGTCAGCCGGACCCTGCGGACTGGGAACTGACGGAACAGTCTGAAGAAGACCGAACGACCGTACAGTCCACATTCAGACTGACTGACTGACACTTCCTACTTGAACTGACTCGCACTCGTGCATTCGAAAAGGAGAGGGAGCGGGATCATTCGTCTAGAGATATGGTAACTCGGTAAGAACGTAGTTTATAATTATTAATTAATGGTGCCAACTGCTTGTAACTCACTGTCGGGACCCAGCAATTAAACAGACCAAATGTGACAGTGATTAACAATCAGACAAGTACGTAGGTGTCCGACATCTTGTTTAAAGGTGTGTCGTCGATGTTGTCACAGGACATCCTTCTTTTAAATGGATTGGTGTAGGATTAGGTTTTGTTGTTGGTGACTTCACGCCATGTATCAACAAACAGCCTATAATATACTGATGCATCACTTCCAAATTCCCCAATGAGTTTTTTCCCCCGCCAGGTCTTTTCCCCCGCCAGGTCTTTTCCCCCGTCAGGTCTTTTTCCCCAAGATTGATATTACTGGAGTCTTTGTACAAAAGATAGCCTATATTTTACGTAATGGTTTTTATACAGCGCTTTTCAAACTTGAGAGACGCTCAAGGCGCTGTCCGATACAGGATGTAACTCAAATTGTTCGAAGCACCCACTGGCAACCTTTGGGCGCATCGTCTGACGCTCAGACAACGGAGCACATTCCTGGGCGAGCGGGTATGGGTAAACAAGGGGATGGAGTGCATGGTGGTTGTATTTGTATAGCCGGCACTCATCCGTCGGAATCTTCCAACATAGACCTCGTTGAACACAGAGCTGATCCAGGATGTGCCCAGGCAACAAGATGGGTACTAAACATGGGTCCAGTCACATTGAGGGACCAATCCTTAATGAGGTAAGTGATGTATGACCTCGGGTCACAGGAAGACTGGGACAATGCAGGTTGAGGAGATAACCTCTTGTTTCATTATATATTGCCATCATGGACTTCGCAACAACACACCGTGGACTAACCGTGGAACCAACCCACCATCCTTTACAACCCGTTTTCAAGTAGGATAACTGGTGTTTGTCTCAGACAGTTTTTACTTAGCACCACTCCATGCATAAGACTACTGTTTTCCATCCACGTATTTTATTTATTTGTTTTTATTTGACTTTGAGGAAAGGAAACATGGTATCCCAACTTCAGAACATGTTGCTGTGACAATGCAAACTGACTTGTCTAGCAACGTTGAGACAGTGAATGATCTCTATACGCTTAGAAGTTTTGCTTGGACAAAATACAACAATAACCTATACACTCATACACGCACATACGCCCGCTGGCGCACACTCGCACCCATACACACACACATACATATATTCTCTCTCTCACCCACACGCTAACACACACACACACACACACGTATACTCTCACACACACAAGCACTCTCATAAATATCTTCTTTGGGTCAACCAGTTGTTCCCAAGGTCTATGCTCTCTCAAGGATTTGTTTTAGGTCTATATTCCCCAGGTCTATGATCTCTTTGGTTTGTATCCCCCCAGGTCTTCTATGTTCCCCATAGTCTGTCGTAAACACCTGTGCGGGAACATAGCTCTGAGGAAACGAAGGCCTGGGGGGAATAGACAGACACCTGGGGATATAGATGAGAGGGTATTAAGAACCTAAGCGACCAAAGGCCTAGAACTTAGACCCGAGGCAACAAAGATTTGGGAGGATCATATAGACTTTGGGGAACATAGACTTCTTCCGACACATCTATTATGTTTGAACAGTTGCCATGGGTACAGCAAAATATTGAAGCCGCGATAATACCATGAATAATGTAAAACGTCACCCGTCTTCAAATCAATTGTGTTTGCCTCAAGCAACCACACGGAAGGTAATACTCACGTCCTGGGCCCGTATTCAGAAAGACCCTCTTGCAAACCCTCCGATAGGTTGTTTATCTCAAGGTAGAGACCTTGTGGTAATTTTCTCTTACCTTAGGGTTGGAGAAAACTGCCGGTAACCTTAGCTCGGTATTTAAAAAGGCCAACCAGGCGCATGGTCCTTACCTCGAGTTAAATTTGAATTCCCCTCTTATTACGCATGCGCTCTTTGATGACAACAACACAAAAGCTTCCATGGCAGATTACGGATCACACAAAAGAAAAAGCGACTTTTCCCAACGAAAATGTTTAGTTTAATTAGAATTGAAATAGGGAACCAAACACATTTTAATTTCGTATTTCGCCTCAATGTTTAAGCTGCCATAAAAAAATAAAATATTTTACGGCAATATTACTGCCACAAGCATAAATAGAACTCGAAACCCAGTGCTGAACACACTGTTGCAGTGAGGGAAGAAGTGATGATGCCGGTTCACATGTTGCAACTCCTCCCATATTCCATCCACAATTCGCATGATGTCGATTCTTCAAAATTTGAATTTCCTGTAATGTTCTACATCAACCAAGTATATCTAAAGGATTTCATCTATCCCGAAAGAAGCTGTTCCTTCGTCTCCGATGTAAAATCATTGAGAAAACAATTGCATTCGCCATTTTTAACTCGGCTTGGGTACGGAGGTGGGTAGCGTCGGTAAAATGATCGGTCGTTTGACCAAGTGGCAGGGCAGTTTCAACTTCCTCCGAATACCAGGCAAATCCAAACCAGCGGAAGGTAAAGATTTTACCCCTCCTCATGGTAAATTACCAGCGGGTATTCACACTTTTCTGCTATCCTATGCACCAACGGGAATCCCCCATGTAAGAGGGGTAACTCTTTCCGTTACCGTGAAACATACTTCCCGTTTCTTTCTCCGCGTATTGTTTATCCGAGTGTTTTGAGTGAGTTATTTCCAAATATTCAAGAATATGTCGAATCACATGAGAAAGCGTTGGTGGGAGCATAAAAGAGAAAGTGTTGCAGAAAATGCCTGATGGATTTAAAGTCCCAGTTGTGACAGTCAAGTTTACAGTGGGAAGACAACATGTGTCATTGGCCACCGGTATCGTACCCTCACATAGTCAACTACTTCGTGTTTTGTTCTTTAATCGTTGTATCGCTAGCTCTTCCATCTGACGACTGGCGTTTTCGTGGTGGCTTTCTGCCGATCTTCACTTTGCTGTCGTAACCAAGAAACAGCTGGGGAGATGGATTTTGAATGGTGGGCTCTCGGTCAGTAAAATGAGAGGAACAGACAAAAATTGTCTTCGGTGGACGTTTTAAATGTAGTTTTGACAGCCACTATCTGGTCACTATTTGAAGGAGTGTGCAGTTTGTAGGGCTCCTGACACACGCACTCTCCATGAACCATTGGGTAGTGATCAACGCACCTCCGAAGTCGTCACAAATACAGGCCTCTACGATTGTTTTTGCATCCTTTCACTGAGCATGTACTTCCTCCACCATTTTTATACTTATCCCACTCGTTTTCTGGTTCTAACAATCGTCGTTTTCGGCAATTTGCCATATTTAAAAGTCATGCATCAAGCTTTGAGAAAAGCAAAACAAGCCAGACCGGAACTTGGTTTCACTGTAACCTCGTTTTGATTTATAATGGCGATACCCACGAGTTTTTATGAGAGGTGCCGGAAAGTTGTGAATTGCCTTTTCTGAATACGGATCCTGATGTAATAATAATTCTGTGCATGCCGGCTGAACCTCGTGCAATCGACCGTTGCACTATGAAGGCAAAGAATTGTAGACAATTACATATTTCCTACATCTTTTTCTGATAGTTGTGCCGTCTTTTATTCCTTCTTTTTATCCTGTCCGTCTGTCTACCTCTCTCTCTCTCTCTCTCTCTCTCTCTCTCTCTCTCTCTCACACACACACACACACACACACACACCCGCGCGCGCGCGCGACTGTGTTGCGCAGAGTTTTGTGTACCTTGAGCGGCTCTTGAGGTGGTAAAGCGCTATATAAAAGTGATTAAATAAACATAAATAAATAAATAAATCATGATGGAGTGCCTTGCGCAGGTCCGTTATGTGGAAAAAACGTCAGGCAAGAACGATACACACATCTTTAACCTTTAAATAAAACCAGAAAAAGAACGATGGCAATCTATTTGTTTGATATCACCCTAACATCAAAACCTCTTATTACTCACCGACTGACACACGCTCACACACACACACACGCACCCCACCCCCACACACAAACACAAACAAAAACACACACACACAACCGTGTTAAAACGCCGTTGTTATTTATGACTTTCGTGAAACGCCACATACGTTGTTTTCACAGTTTTTGAACTTTGTCCACTTTTTTCAGCTAGCCCAAACCCAAATCCTGACTCTAACCCGAACTCTTAACCTAACCCTAAATCTAACACAGCCCTAACTCTAACGGAACACTGTTTTGACGCCAATATAACGTGACCGTCAAAGGAATAAAGAGCTGAAGGAACGTTACTATACCAAAAGAGAGCTGCCGATTGTTCCATTAAACTAGTCACAATCTTAATAAGGAAGTTTTCTTTTTTTGAAATTCGACAACTTTTTTGAAATTTGACAACAATGTTCGTGGCTCTTTGTGCTAAATTTCTCAGCGTTTGCTTTCTCGGGATATAAACAGTTGGTCTATGTTTCTTGTGTTCGTCTTCTTTGCAAATGTTTGGTTGGCAATGAAAGATCGCACCAGCAAAGGCACGCACTCCCCTGTCTCAAATGTTGAATTACTTTGTCTTATCTCCTTCCTGGTAATACTAATTGCCACAGGATGAGGGTAAAGTAAGCTTACAAGCGATATAGAATCATCCTCATAAAGCTGACTCTGTGGAAAGGGAGTTCTGTGACCCACTGCTCTCTTTCCTACAACCGAAATGCGATTACAAAGCCTGGACCTCCTTTCAAAAAAAAAACTTTTCCTCATTCCCCCCTCCCACCTCACAACAGAAGAATGACGGGAAAGCATGTAGCTTTCTTTGTCATGCTTTAGTTTCTCGGTTTGTGTGTGGCATCTTGAAGCTCGCTCAAAGAAATATTTAAGCGTTGCTGTTTTTCTTTAGCTTTGTGTTTATCTTGGTTTACCTTTGTCTAGCGTTATTCCCTCGATTTGTGTGTCCTCATAAAGCTGGCCCTGAGAAGAGAGGTCTGTCATATGTTTCCTACGACTTATTTAACGGTATCTGGCTTTGATTGTTATATTGGTTGCCAGAGGATAGGCTCGTCGACGGGCTAACATCGGAGCTTTTTTCTTTTGTATCTTGTTTGGTTTTTTTATAAAGCGGTGTCGGTGTGCTGGGGTCTGCGTTTAAGACATGGTGTCTGACATTAAACAGTACGGGTTGCAGCTTTTTTACGATCGACGCGTGATGTCTCATTTAAGGTGTGTGATGCGTCTAGACCTATTCCGAGGGTGACTTCACCCTCATGCATAGTTACATAACCATGCACACTCTTAAATCAGTGTTTCAGCCAAGTTGTTGTTGCTGCTGCGCTTGTTCTTTTTCTTCTCCCCCTCTTCCTCCACCTTGTTGTTGTTGTTTTTGTTGTTGTCGTTTTGTTGTTGTTGTTGTTCCTCAATATCATCATTATCTTCTTGTTGTTTGTTGTTCTTCTTCTTCTTGTTCTTGTTTTTCTTGTTTTTCTTATTGTTCTTGTTCTTGTTCTTGTTCTTCTTCTTCTTTTTCTTGTTTGGGTTCTTGTTTTTGTTCCTTAAGACGTTGGATATTCAATTTAAAAAGCCACCTACCCTGGTTTTTCTCCTTTTCTTTAAACTGTCCCTTCCAACTGACAATATCCTTTGTTTATAACAAGAAGGGGTACGATCTGTACCCAGCATACACGCTGACATGGTTACAGACACTTTTACCTACACAACAAAAACGCATTAATCATTCAAACATCTGGTGTAAAGGCAAGTCGCTATTATAGAAGATGGAAAGGAAATCGAATTTTATTTTTGACAATGTTGACTGCATTAAGTACCAGTATTGAAGGAGGGAAGAAACCGTAATACCCAGAGAAAATCCTCCGTGACGTCCCTCAGTCACATAAGTTTGTCTCCTGCGAGGTTCGCACCACCTCAGCCCCACGTCACCTACCCTTCGGTATAGGAAAGCAGCTCATTATCCACTGAGCTAGCAGGTCAGCCCTAGAACAGACTTTGCCATGAGTCCAATATCTTAAGCCCTACAAAATAAGTTTCAAAAGCGGTTTCTACTCTCCATCCCTTTTCCCCTCAATAGACCCATACCCCTCTCCCACTTTGAATTGAGTTGCGTCAGTGATCTCTTCCAAGCCTTACTTCCCTTCGTAGACATAATTTCACCTTGGTTTGACGAGTCAAACAAGCTCAAGGAAACACTCCCAACTCTGAACAACTAGAGTACTGACTGTGTGCTTGCTTATGCACCGTGTCTGCACATATACGGTGCTTTCCAAATACGCTACATATTGCTACATAACAGTACATAGTATTTGCCACTCGTCAAACAATTAGAAATTCAAGGAGTAACGAAATTGTATAAAGCGCAATACGCCTGTCCACGCAAGCTGCTCGAATCCTAAAATACACAGACTAGATGTTTAGGTTGTAGACGGGTGGAAGTTCCAGATACAGGAATGCGCCCAGCATGCACTGGTCTTCGTCATCCGGTTCCTAGGTGGCGCTGCTCTCGCGGCAGGCGCGTTTTGGCTTGAAAAGGTAACCCCGAATTTCGCCGTCTGCATGGGTTGGATGACGAATTACAAAGCAAAAATGGAGTCCCAGATAGAATGATGAGGTCAAGGCAAACTAACACAATACCAAATGAATCCTTTGGATGAGAGTATAAACCGAGGTCTAGTCTGTTGGCGCGCACATTCCATCATCCGACTATCTTGTTCAACATTATTATTCTTATTATTCTTATTATTCTTATTCTTATTATTCTTATTATTCTTATTATTCTTATTATTATTATTATTATTATTATTATTATTATTATTATTATGTAAAATTGTTATGTTATATTAGTTTTGTTTGTATTATTATGATTGTATGCGGAATTATCACACCACACCCCATGTCATTTACCGGGACAGTAAATTATATATCTTGAATCTTGAATTGTATATCTTATTTTTTATTTTCTTTCTTTCTGTATTAATTTATGATTCTTTTTTGTAATGTGGCCTTGTAGCTCAGTGGATAGAGAGATGGTTTCCTAGGCCGAAGGTCGCGGGTTCGAACACCGCGTGGGACCAACTTACGTGATTTAGGTTCGAGACTTTTCACAACACCGAGGGTTTTCTCCGGGTACTCCGGTTTAGCCTCTTCCTTCAATAATGATTTTGGATGCAGTCAATCTAACATTTTCAAATTATTATATGCTATTATCTTCTTTTTCTTCTTCTTATTCTTCTAGCTTCTGCTTTCTTCTTTTTCTCCTCCTTCTTTACTCAATAAAATGAAAACCTCTTAACATTACTTGAGCTAATACCAATCTTGAATTATTGTTGTTGTTGTTGTTGCTATTGTTGTTGTTGTTGTTATATAGCGCATTACCAGCTCAAGAGCTGCTCCTGGCTCTGGTGGAGGCAACTAGGTACAATATGCAAGTCTACTGCCTGCACGACATGCAGTTTTCAATGTGATATTAATACTGTATAATGCTAAGCACGGCATGCAACGTGTTTGGTAACACACCACAGTGTTGCAGCATGCACATAGATGGGTGCAAGCAATACAAATTGCTGTGGTGTTTGAATAGACGTTGTTCATCTACGCGTGGTGTTTGTTCTCTTCCTTCTTGTGTCTGATTGGGGTATGCAAGGGACAGAACGGGATTGAGAGAGAGAGAGAGAGAGAGAGAGAGAGAGAGAGAGAGAGAGAGAGAGAGAGAGAGAGAGAGGAAAAGAGGGAGAGGGAGGAAGAGAGACAGAGACAGAAAGAGAACATTGGAACGTTTATTAGGATAAAGGATTTAGACTCAGCGTAATCTAGTCTAACAACTTGTCCTGAGAGAGAGAGAGAGAGAGAGAGAGAGAGAGAGAGAGAGAGAGAGAGAGAGAGAGAGAGAGAGAGAGAGAAAGAGAGACAGAGAGACAGAGAGACAGAGAGAGATTGATTGAGACAGAGACAGAGAGCCTGCCACCAAGCAGAAAGTGAATGTAATCAATTATGTACAGATTATAGTTCAGCGTTACAAGGGCAGCAGAATGTAGGTTACCGTTGCCATGTACTACATAGTATAGTACCAGCAAGGGCGGTAACCCCTTCACAGGTTACTGCGGACAGCAAGAGTGGTCCAACCTGTCGGAAGTCATCTTATACGCGGAATCTTTTAATGGAGGCGTTGACCTTTGTACTACCTTGACCTTAATACATGTTAAATCAAAAGCTCGGCATCCTTTGTATGGGGGGTGGGGAATAGAGGGGGAGGGGACAGCTCGCTGTTCCCCCCAGGCCTACGTTTTTTACCCAGTTCTATGTCTATGTTCCTTTCAATTCAATTTTTTTCCAGGTCTGTGTTCCCTGAAGGCTTTTCAGGCACATGTTTAGAAGAGAGGGTGAGATAGGTCTTTTCTAATAGTTCCTCATTCCACGGAGGACAGCATGGGATGATATCCCACATATGCTGTCAATAAACTCCAGTCCCACTTTTTTAAGCGAGACGCCTTCATCACTTGTGTTTTACACTAAGTTGTCTCCCTTGTGACACTGGCCAGAAGTCACTTTCTTGTTCAAAGTTACCAGGGGTGCAACCGCACATTTTACAACCAATTGTGGTAATGAATTCTCTTTCAAAAAGTTTGGTTTCTTTCCATTTGTGTTACCTACCAGCCAAATTGTGGATACTTCTTTCCCCAACGACTTTTCAGATACGGGGTTAGATAGGATAGGATAGGACAGGATATGATAGGATAGGATAGGATGGGACAGGATAGGACAGGATAGGATAGGATAGGATAGGACAGGATAGGACAGGATAGGACAGGATAGGATAGGATAGGATAGGACAGGACAGGACAGGACAGGACAAGGCTATCAATAAACTCCAGTTCCATCCCTTTAGGCAATACATCTTTTTATCACCTGTGCCCTATACAACCTTTTTTTTTCTCTTTTTCAGGAATATGTTCCTCGGTATTTATATTTCCCCAAACCTAGGTCTTTGTTACCATCTATGTATTTTCTTCAGTCTTTGTTATCCGGACTGTTTGTGACAGCAATGGTGCAACATCGACCAGGAACAGACCCACGGCGAATATTGACCTTGGTAACATGTACACTCTCCCGATTATATTGCTGGATATTTCAAGGGTCCAAATTTCTTGAAAACGAAAGTCATTGTTGAAGACTTACAGATGTGCCTTTGTTGTCCCTGGCGCAGAGAGGCTTGCATGTGTCAAGTGCGGAACGATACGTGTTTGACCTTGTACAAGTGAAACATCGTCCCTTTCTTTTTCTCTGTATTGTCTGATCATGTGATGTGTGCGTGTGTTCGTCTGTCATGTGTACTTGTCTATATGCATGTGTGTGTGTGTGAGTGCATGTTTGTTCGTGCGTACCTATGCATGGATATATACGAGTGATTGCTTGCATGTTAGTATATACATACAAGTGCTTGTGTTTGTATAAAGGCGGACTGATATTGACAAAGGACTGCCAAATCTTCCTCTTTGAAACCCAAGCCCTCTGTCAGTGATCAGTCCTGATCCTATAACCTCGCCTTTTATTGTGGATAATAGCGCTATAGGAATTGGCACTTCGGTGAGAGAAGACAGGCTATGCCAATTCGGGTGGCGTGACAGAAGAACGGGTAGGGGCTGAAGAAGGGGGTGGAGGTTGGGAGGTGTAGGAGAGTGCGTGAGTGAATGTGGGGTCGGGGATGGTGGAGGAGAGTTTTGTATTATAGACGATGGCCAGACAGCAAGGACAGCACCATGTTTCTACATCTACACTGGATCGACTGCTTCTTTGAAATATAAGATGGTCACCGTTCGCTACAAAACCAACGCACGCAAACCTCACGCGATCTTTTTATTTTGGGCTCATTTTTGGGGGGTGGGTGGGAGGTGGTGGTGGTAGTTGGAGGGGTAATTTTGAATGGAAGATTGATAGCAATTATATTCGGTGCTCTATGTTACGTTGATGTTACTGAGTTTAAAAAAAAAACACAAAAAGAAATTAGAAAAGATAAAATAAGACAACTTTATTATCTTTTACAAGAAATTACATTGTGGTGTACAATTACAATCAACCAAGGAATAAACATCACAATAATATTAACAACAATCATAATGACAATGAGGATAAAACTGCACAGTCACATATGAATATAATTACACTTATGCATGCTAACATTAAACGACAGCAAATGTTAAATGAAATTATTTTGGGCAAACACACACACTCACTCACACACACACACACACACACACACGTCATTTATTAAGTAATGAGACAGCCTTTGGCATAAAATTGTTTTTCGTTCTGAAAGTTCTGACCCTTGGTGTTTGGTAGCGCCTTCCAGAAGGCAGGAGCTGGAAGTGGTGCGCAAGCACATGAATGCTATCCAGCACATTGTATTCGGTCTTGATAAATTGAACTATCGAGAAAATTCCTCATGAATCTGAGAGAGAGAGAGGGAGAAGGAGAGAGAGAAGTTGATTGATTGGTGAGTGTGGTATTTTGTTTAAAAAAACACAAAAACACCTGTATCTTCATTACATTGCAATTTAATCCTGCTTTGAACTTTTTCTCAGAAGGAGAAAAGGACAGACAAGGGTGAATGAAGGAAAAAAAAAAGGGGGGGGGGGAAAGGGGCGAAGTATTATGCACGTTTCTTCTTCCTCGTCTTACAAATTCTCAGTTTCTTCGTTGTTGTTGTTGTTATTGTTGTTGTTGTTGTTGCTGTGGTTGTTGTTGTTGGGTCTTCTTCTCCTCCTCCTCCTACTCCTCCTCCTCCTTTTCTTCTTCTTCCTCCTCCCGTTGTTGTTGTTTCGGTTGCTGTTGTTGTTGCCGTTGGTTTTCGTTCTCTGTGTGTTCGTCATTGCATTTGTTTTTAATTAATTAATTTATTTTTTAAATTCAATTTGTTTGTAATACACAAGGTCGTCTTGGAAAGGTTTCGTAATTACGTCTTGTTGACTTTTTCCACTGATGTTTACCAACTAAAAGTACTGATGCAATTGGCAGCTTCCGAATGCGTAGCCCCGCCTTAACTACCGTGAAACGCTGTACAGGGACATGTGAATGGGGCCAGGGAAAATAATTCTCACAACAGGGATGCTGAAAAGCCGGTGGTTATGTCCCTTGTAGCCTCTTTTGTCAGAGAGGTCGAGAAGGTGTGATTTGTCTGAACAAGAAACTCGCCTAGTCGTCCCTTTGCTTTTATGGGAAATGCTAAGCTTATAGCTTTGATGAGAGAGAGCGAGAGAGAGAGAGAGAGAGAGAGAGAGAGAGAGAGAGAGAGAGAGAGAGAGAGAGAGAGAGAGAGAGAGAGAGACAAAGTGAGAGAGTTTGAGAATTAGAGTAAGGAGGCGGGACAAGAATAGGGACGGGTTCATGGAGGGAGTTAGAGGCAGACAGACACAGAGAGACAGAGAGAGACAGAGGGAGAGAGGCAGAGAAAGAGTGAGAGAAGGAGGGAGATAGAGAAAGAGACACGGCGAGAGGAAGGGAGAGAAAGAGAGACAGAGAGGGAGAGAGAGGGCGAGAGGAAGGGAAAGGGAGAGAGGGAGGGAGAGAGATTTAGAGAGAGACAGAGAGGGAGAGAGGGAGGGAGGGAGAGGCAGCAGCAACAACACCAACAGTAAAAAGAAAATGAGAAGGAGGACAAGACGATGACAAGGACGATGATAATGTAGAGAAACATATGGTTGAAATGAGTGAGAGGCAGATTGAGAAAGTCACACACATTCAGAGACACACACACACCCCCGCACACACACACAGACACACAGAGAGACAGAGACAGACAAAGACAAATAGAAAGATGGGCTTTGGGGTTTGGAGAAACTGTATAAGAAGAAGTTGCAGCAGAGTTATTTTGAATGCATCTTTGAATAGACTCTTAAATGAAGGCATTGAGAGAGAGAGAGAGAGAGAGAGAGAGAGAGAGAGAGAGAGAGAGAGAGAGAGAGAGAGAGAGAGAGAGAGAGGGAGGGAGAGAGAGAGGGAGAGAGAGAGAGAGAGAGAGGAGAGAGAGAGAGAGAGAGAGAGAGAGGGAGAGAGAGAGGGAGAGAGAGAGAGAGAGAGAGAGAGAGAGATGGGTTTGAGGGTTGGAGAGACTTAACAAAAAGAAGAAGGTTCAGTAGAGTTGTTTTGAATAGACACTCTTAACTGAATGAATGATGTTATGTCAGGCCATAAATTACACAGAAGACAGAAACACTATGTCCAAACTTTATCTCGTTGCTGGTAACGGTTGGTATTAGCTTTAGTAATGCAAAGAGCTCTTTCATTTTATTGAGTACCGATGGAGGACAAAGAAGAAGAAGAAATTTGCTGATAAAAAGGGACAATAAAATGTCAAAAATCAATGTATAAAAAAGGTGAAAAAGAACGAAGAAGACGGAGAAGGAAGAGCAGAAAAAGAAAACGAAGGAAGAGGAGGAGAAGGAGGAAGAATAAAAGAAGAAGAAGAAGATTGTTGTGCAAACTGATACATAATTGCATACAAATGGAGCGCAGTGCATTCATGTAATGTTCTTTTCTCTGCTCACCGCGCATAAGTAACACAGTTCTTTTAAAGCTTCATTGTCAGCACAAGGTTTCCATATCGCGATACTAATAATTATGAAACAGTTGATGACAGCAAAGAAGATGAAGATGGTGATGTTGACGCTGACAATATAAAAAAAGGTAAAAAAAGGTAAAGGTAGTCCCATAGCCTTGTGGCCGTAGGGGAGCGTGATGTTGGAGATCACACTTATCTTGGGCCAGCGTAATGAGGGTGATGCCCAACTCTCTCCCTCGCTGCTTTACCTTCCCCACCCTCAAGAGAGTAGGTACTCAATCACAGTTGAGTCAACTGGGGGCGTTGTTATTTGTCGCTTCACGCCTTAGCGGTCACCCATCCAAGTGCTAACCGCACCGGACGGTGCTTCACTTTCGACACAGTAGCGAGTGCTCCAACCACTGCACTATCCGACAATATCAACGACGATGAAAATGAAGACAACTACCGCAACATTTCTAATGATGGCGATGATATTATACTTTGGTTATACTAATAGTGTGTCTCAAATATTATCGGACAGTGACCCTTTCCGAAATTGAACGTGGGAACGGCGATTAAAAAAATGTAAAAAAATAAAAAAGATTCCAGATTGCCGGATTGTGTATCATTATTTTGTTGTCTACTTTCGTGTACACTATGTGACACCGTGCGCTGGCTTTTATTTATTATTATTTTTTGTCTTTTTCTTTTTAAACTTCCACTCCCACCCTTCTTCTCTGTATACGTTGCACACTTTTTTCTCCCACTCCTCAGCCCCCTTCCCCCAGCCCCCTTCCCTCAGCCCCCTTCCCTCAGCCCCCTTCCCCCAGCCTTGTTCTTTTGTTGGTTGCGATGCATGTAAGATCCTATTCAGCGACAGCCGGCAAACATGCATGAGTACAATGGTTATTATTTGGTGGCCTCTTTTCGCAGTGGGTTAGTCGGCGGTTTCCTATGCCGAAGGTCGCGGGTTCGATTCCCGCAAGGGGCGAACTTACGAGATTTAGGTACGAGACTGTTCAGGTCACCGAGAGTTTTCTCCGGGTACACTGGTTTCCTCCCTCCCTTCAATAATGGTACTGATGCAGTCAATCTAAAATTTCAAAAATAAACATTCGATTTCCTGTCCGTCTTCTAATAGTTGTCTCCCTGCCTTCACACCACATGTTTGAGTGATAGATGTGTTTGGTGTGCGTGTGTGTGTGTGTGTGTGTGAGAGAGAGAGAGAGAGAGAGAGAGAGAGAGAAAGAAAATGGGTGGAACATGTGAGCGTGTATTCATCCTTCTTATATAGCGCTTTTCCAGTTGAAGAGGTGCTCAAGGGGCTAGCCGATACAGGATCTAACTCAAGTTTAGACTCTTGGTGTATACAAAACTCGCTGTAAAAGTGTGCTACAGTGAACTGTTCATGTTGTTTCCGTTCCAAATGTACATACGGCCTTATTTAAACACGTGAAATATGTAGTTGATCGCTCAGACTTGCTCAGACAACTTCCATTATGGGGGAAACCGACCTGTTGATCATACATGAATGTTTCTATTGCAGCTTTGTCACTATTTTGTGATTTGCGCGCGCGTCTGGCGAGTTTCTGCAAATCGCGAGTTTCTCACATTTTGTAGCACATTATTGTCGAAGTTTGTGTGCGTGTGGGTGTGTGTGTGGGTGTGGGTGTGTGTGTGTGTGTGTGTGTGTGTGTGTGTGTGTGTGTGTGTGTGTGAGTGTGTGTGTGTGTGGATGTAGAAACGCCGTTATTGTTACACATTCTCTATAATCTACCTACGTTGTTTTGACGGCCACGTTATTTTGACCTCAAAACAGTGTTCCATTATGGTTAGAGCTGGGTTAGGGTTAGGGTTAGCTTAAAAAAATGCATATTTTAGGAAATGTCAAAAACGACGTTTGTGGTGTGTGCATGTGTGTGCATGTGTATGCATGTGTGTGCATGTGTGTGCATGTGTATGCATGTGTGTGCATGTGTGTGCATGTGTATGCATGTGTGTGCATGTGTGTGCATGTGTATGCATGTGTATGCATGTGTATGCATGTGTATGCATGTGTATGCATGTGTGTGCATGTGTATGCATGTGTGTGCATGTGTGTGCATGTGTATGCATGTGTATGCATGTGTGTGCATGTGTATGCATGTGTGTGCATGTGTGTGCATGTGTGTGCGCGTGTTGGTGCTTATTAACAACTGCGGCTTTGTGTGTATGCTTGACTTAATTGCAGAAGTTGTTTTTTTTTTAATAAAAAAATGTGTAACTTTAGATTATAGTCACACGACACCGAAGCGCATAGGCGACTACTGGTCACATTATTCTGACACCAGCGAACCAGTTGATTATGGTCACACATTGGCCAATCCGGGATTTGAACCAGGTACAACTGAGCTACCCGGCCCCTCTTTTTTTTTTAAATTTAAGGGATGCGGCTTATATACCGATGCGCTCAGTAGGCCCGAAGTTTAAGGTAGTTTGAATGTTATGTATAGCTTGCCTTTCTGTACTGTACTGGCAACCTGTACCTTCATTCTAAAGGGAGATAGTAAGTCATCATTTTACTGCTTTGCATGGCTCGGACACTGACATTTAGTTTCCATTTTGGGGAATACTCGACACACCAAAATGGTTGAATATGTAAGCAAATAATCATCTCTTTGCGCGATTGTGACTTTTACCCGTATTTTTGCGCAATTTTGATCTGGACAGGTGCAGTTTAAAGTGATGGCGTGGGTGATCTTTCCATTTCGAACAACCACGACTCGCTCTTTCACACTTGGTAGCTGTGTCATTCAGAGGATGTGGGTGGGAGAAAGTGTGTGGGTGTGGGTGGCGGAGTGAGATAGGGCGGGGGTTGGGGTGGTGAATGACATCGTCTGTTCATTTTTAAAAGCTGTTTTGTCAAATAAATGCAGGTTGTGGTGGAGTCATTATGTTAAAATATAAATACGGTGTGTCATCTGTTGCGTCGTTTTGAGTGTAGCCATACTCATCTGTGCATACAAAACGCTTCATGCGCACATAGTGCACGATTGAGGAGGAGGAGGGGGACCAAGAAAAACAACAACAACAAGAACAAGAACAAGAACAAACGAATGAACATATGAATGAAAGAACACTAAAGCGTAACGTCTACACCCACCATTGAGAGACGGGGAAAAACATCAAAGGGTAAAAGGAGTAAGGGCCTCAATCTACACTGAACCAACAGAGCAACCATACTGCTGAGATAGACAGTGCACTATGGCCACTTTCATAGTGCCTCACCACGGGACTCAAACTTGGGTCATTGGTGTGGCAGGCCAACGCTCTACCACTGACCTAAGGTGGTGGGGAAGAAGAAGAAGATAGAAGAGAAGAGTAAATATATTTATTTCATTTGGTGTCATTTATTTATGCCTTCACTTTGAGACAGCAGCAGTAGGAGGTCAAAGATTTGTGAGCTCTCTTCCAAACTAATGCGTGTTTCGCTTCAATGGACTTCAATAGCTTAATGTTATTTTTCATTTGATTGGACTGAAAAGGAGAGGACAAGCACAAAAAGAAAAAGAGGAGGTACAGTAACTTGGAGGTTGGGGTGATGGGGAGTAGGGGAGGGGGTAGAAGAGGGTAAGACCAAGTAGAAGGAGCAGAAGAAGAAAAGATGGTTAGTAAGAAGGAGAAGGAGAGCCGTTCAGGGATGATAAGTTCGGAACTCTTCCTATTCCTCCTTCTTTTCTTCCTCCTCCTCCAGCTCCATCGGGTGAGAACAGAAATCCAGCTCTACAGTGCGCGCAAGCGTTCTATCGCACGGACTTTCAAGATCCTGACGCTCCGGACCTAGACGGGTGAGTGGCGGCTACACCAACATAGCCTTGTCATGCAGCAAGCACCCGGTCCGTTCACCCCCATCCCTCCGGTCGCCCAGGATTGTGCTCAGTTTTGTGGGGCGGTAGACGATGCATACATTTATTTCTCTACGCCTGGTGGCTCAGTTGACAGTGAGCTGCTTTCCTATGCTGAAGGTCGCGGGTTCGATTCCCGCAAGGGGCGAACTTATGTGACTTAGGTATGAGACTATTCAGATCATCGAGGGTTTCTCGGGTACTCCGGTTTCTCATTCCCTTCAATAATGGTATTAGATGCAGTCAATCTAAAAAATTCAAAAATAAAAATTCAAATTTCTTTCCGTCTTCTAATAGCGATCTTCTTGCCTGTACACCACATGTTTGAGTGCTAGATTTCCCCCGTGGGGTGCCGAGGGTTTCAGTATAAATTGTATCCCCACTTTCTGGAAATTTCGTGCTTTAAACTCCCACTGTTCTGTCTTTCTCCTTTGTTCTTTCTCATTCCTACTCTGTTCTATCAATCTACTATACTATCTTCCTTCGCTAGACCAGTCACCTACCTTTTTTCTTGAATACTCTTCCGGGACAATACTCCTCATTATTTTGTATATGGGGTCTGTTGGATCAGCTTGGGAATATTGGACGCTTTCTGCCAAATGGTCACTAGGGCTTCCTATGATGTTATTATTTAGCAATGTAGGCATTTTCTATGTATGTGTTTTGTTGATATTTTATAATGTTTGTATTCTATTTTTGTAAACGGGGGTTCGATAAATTAGAGTATAGCTTCAGCGTCCCCTGCGTGGAATGTCTTTATTGTAAATTGACCGGCTGGTAGATTGCCTTCAGTGTTACCACTAGGGTTATTTCGGCAGATCTTTTATGCGGATCAGGGGTGAAAGTCCTCTTTCACTTCTCTGGTTCTGATGTGGCTCGGAAGAGTCCACTGGACCTAAAGCTATAACTATGTAATGTAATGTAATGAGTGATAGATGTGTGTTTCCTGAGCGTGTGAGAATGGGTGAAACATGTGAGCGTGTATGCTGGTACAGATCGCCGCGCTTTGAGCCCGATTAGTAGTACTAGTATGTACTGAAATATACTGGAACATTCCAGCCTATTCCTCCCCTTATGCCCGCTGGACCTACTTTTTAGCAAGTTCAAGGGCGTAAGTCGAGCGGGGACATGTGACTAGGGCGCCCCCTATTTACATGATAGAGGAAGTAACTGTAAAAGGTAAAGGTAAAGGTAGTCCCATAGCCTTGTGGCCGTAGGGGAGCGTGATGTTGGAGATCACACTTATCTTGGGCCAGCGTAATGAGGGTGATGCCCAACTCTCTCCCTCGCTGCTTTACCTTCCCCACCCTCAAGAGAGTAGGTACTCAATCACAGTTGAGTCAACTGGGGGCGTTGTTATTTGTCGCTTCACGCCTTAGCGGTCACCCATCCAAGTGCTAACCGCACCGGACGGTGCTTCACTTTCGACACAGTAGCGAGTGCTCCAACCACTGCACAAGTATGAATGAACTAACCGAAGTCTTAGTTGGAATATGAATGCACAAGAAGCTTTTCTTCACAGTTGAGCGCCTTCGCTCTTGCGTGACGTGAGTCAGTCGTCGAGATTGCGTGATAGTATTTTAGATGACAAGGTTTTGAGGAGTGTATGCGAGATGTTGGAGGACGGAAAGGAAGAGATGGTGATGGGGGTGGGGATAGTATAGGTAAGTAGCTGAACATATCTGTGGGTAGCTGGGGAAGAGGGGTGTCGTGGGGTGCAAGTAAATTGGCACCCTTGAAAAGTTGCTGATGAGGTCAAACGGCTTGATGAAAGTAGACTAGTCGTGCGCGCGTGCGCCTGTGTGTGTGGGTGTGTGTGTGTGTGTGGGGGGGGGGGGGGGGGGGCAATGTAGAAACGACGTTACAGCGACACACTCATGGAACTCCACATGGTTTCTTTTGACTTTTTTTCGAAGGCTGCCCTATTTTGACGTCAAAATAGGGTTCCGGTATGTAACAAAATTAATGTAGGGGGAAAGACTAGAATAGTAAATAGAAATTATATTCACATCCACCACTCTCACTGACTCCAGAATTTCCTTCCACACTACATTTATTTGTACAAGAAAATAATGAATCACAAACACAATATACAGGGTAAACAAAATGACAGTACTCACATCGCTTGTTCCAGTGATCCTGAATAGTCACAACTAAATACACAATAATTATAACACTGCTCTCACCCTGATAATATCCAATGAGAGTCAGGTTCAGTCCCTGTATAATATCCAATGAGAGTCAGTCACAGTCCAAGTGACTACCAGTAATTCCACACTTTTACAGTCTTTTCATTGCTCAAGGTAGAACTTGGGTGCAGTAAAGAAAATGTTCTTCTACTGTTTATGTTCACTTTCGTACTGTAGTTAGCTACTGCTGTCAAAGACTCGTTGCTGATTGACAACACAAGGATGACACGACTAGGCCTACCCTAGTAGTGAAATAACTGAGACGATATGCTCATTTTATCGCTAGTAGCAACTACGTCGTTTACATCCAACTCGACGGACTCTGGCCAGTCTGGGGTCAGGGTTGAGTCGATGTAAGGTCCTTCGGATTCCTTCCCAAATCTAGGTTTGAAGGGAGTAATATCTCCTATGCTCTGAACACAGGCGGATCAACTCTCTTCAGGATGAACCAACCTCTCCACATAGGTTTACCTCCGGCAACTCGCTCCAAGGACATTGCCGGCCTGGCAAAGGCTGTAACCATACAAATGAATGCATACTAAGTTCCGAGTTTCTACCATAAACGTATGAATTACTGACGATAATCGAAGTCGGAATTAGAATCGAATTAATAATACCGCCGATGTATAATCTAAACAATAATTACCGTTAGTGCTGGGACTAGAACGCCTTCATCCAATTCAACTGTGGCTCTCTTCTTTTCCACTAGGGGAAACCGTCTTGTTTCGTTGACTATACAACAGAGAGTGCTTCGAATATACCAATGATTTGTTTAGAAACTGAGCGTTTAGTTTTTCCAGTTTTCTCATTGGTCAGTATCGATCACATGGCTAAATGCACGCGCGAATTATGACATAGCCACTAAACGTTTCTCTACTCTTTATGCACGCAACAATAGCGTGATCACTCACTGAATATTTATTATCTATACGTTCACACATTCGCATCAGATGAAGGAATTACAGGCAAGATAATTTCTTCACACGGTAGAGTTACAGCTGTTTTAGGCTTAGGGTTTGGGTTAGGGGTTAGGGTTAGGGATAGGTTCAAAAATTTGAAAATGTCAAAATAATGTCACGAAAATGAAAAGTGTGTCAAAATAATCCCTGTTTTTTTCACAACAGTCATCAGAATGTCGTTTTTACACAAATGTGTGTGTGTGTGTGTGTGTGTGTGTGTGTGTGTGTGTTCATGTGTGCAATTAAGGAGGAAAAAAGTAGTCCTTGAAGTCCCTGATGAGTATGGTAGGGATAAAGAATTAAATGAGGGGGCGGGCCTTTGAGGTTAACGAGGTCACACAATACAAGAATTACGTTACTGACTCTAGATAAGGTTACATTACATTACATTACATTACATTACATTACATTACATTACATTACATTACATTACATTACATTACATCATTATTGCTTTAAGTCCAGACTAGATGAGGTCACGACGGCGAAAATACGCAACTGTCACAAATGACAAATGACAAAAGCGATACTGTGTTACGTTTAACTTATTTATTTTTTTTAATTATTTTTTTATAAGGTATACCATACGTTGTTATTGTTCTCCGTCATGCCATCAGCTATTAGTATTTATTGCAGGACTACTGCAAACTGACTTCACACAATAACAATGAGAACAAAACAAAGGACATTTTAATGAGTGAATGTTTGTCATTGTATTTTCTTACACGTTTATTGCAATTTGTTGTAGTACTGTCAGCAAAGCATGTCTTTGAGATAATAAAGTATTCTTGAATCTTTAACACTGAACATCACTGCTCACATTTTGTAATAGTCGCTTACTCCACCATTCAAAACAGGGCGTGCCCTGACACACGCCCGCACGCTAAAGCACGCACGCACGCTAAAGCACGCACGCACGCTAAAGCACGCACGCACGCTAAAGCGCGCCCGCACGCTGTAGCACGAACGCGCGCGCGCACGCGCGCACACACACACACACACACACACGCACACATACTTGCGCAGACACCGTTATTTGGACTTTCCTCTATCGCCACATACGTTCTGTGGACAATAAGTCGTGCTACGACCCCCTTTTTAAGTACTTTAAAGTGTTCTAACCCAAACCCTAACCCTTACCCTAACCCTAACCCTCACGGATCATTAAATGGACGTCCCAACAAGGAGGTCTGTCCAAAGAACGTATGTAAACTTGCACTAGTTTGTCCCAATAACGCCGTGTAAACATCCTCACATACACACATTCGCACATTCTCTTTCTTTCTCTCTCTCACACACACACACACACACACACACACACACACACACACACACACACACACACACACAAATCCCTCTCCGCCAAGCATTCCCAGCGATATGCATGTTTTATGGGCTTTAATAAATATAAACTATACTACTGCTACACACACAGCTTCCCTCCTCCTTCTTCCTCCTCCCCCCTTACCTTCCACCATCCACCTCCACACAGCTGAATCGTACACAACAGATTGCAAGCATACGCCCTTCCATAAATCACTTTGTCTTCTAGTCATAGTAATACAAATGCAATGTACTAGAACAGAAAAAAAAACAACAACATATTATTTTCGTTCCAACGCTCACCTTTTTTTTAAATTTCTTATTCGAATTCACAAATCATAAAAAAAAGAAATGTTGTATTCCAAACAACGAACTGTTGTATGAATTATCAAAAGCAAGATTCTGGAGTTGTTTGGAAAGTTTTATTCAAAGCGTATTGGATTCAGTCTATGCGTCCATTTCTGAAGGCGCCATGGTTCGTATGTGTGTTGACAGTACTATTCGAAAATGTTTTTTCGACTTTGCTAACGCGTTGAACGGCTAGGACCATGTCTATGCGTTTATATCTGATTGTATCACAGTTTGTTTATGTATTGAAAAATACTTTGTAATGTCACGTGCGTATTTGGGGTTATACGATGTAAATGTCGGACATGCAACAATTGAGAATGTTAATATGTAAACGTGTTGGAATGTTCTATTTTTTTAATGCAGTAACGTAACAGCTTTTGGCGTGACACATTCAAACTGCATAACATCCAGATTATAACGCATTGATATGTGACTCCGTTTTGAGCAATATTATCGAGATCCGGTCGTTTAAAAAAAAAATTCCACATCTATTAAAAAAGAAAACGTTCCATGACGATAACACACAGAATCGTGAGGTATTCCTATATAGACAGTAACATATTGAAGAAGGAGCACATTGGGATTGTAACACAGATTTGTCACATTTCATGAATAATATTTATGGTCTTATTGTGATCAATAAATGTATTATTGATAGATCAGCGACTATGATTTTTTATGTGTGCTTTTGTGTGTGGTGCTGCTGTGTTGACCAAATGCATTCCTTGAGTATTATTCACTTGGTAATAAATATCTTGAATCTTGTAAACACGAAGAACTGTGACTCAACGCCGGAGGATTTTATTTGCAGTCTCGAATTGTAAACATCCCAGTTCTAAGTCCTTCAGGCTAACAATACATATTTTAAATCAAAGATTTTGAAAATACAGAGTTTCCTCTATTATCGAACATAAGAATAACTTTTTCCTAGACAAAAAGAATAGCGACCATAGACGCACTGGCGTCTAAATTTAGGTGGATGACAAAACATTTTATTTTTACACCGATCTCGATCTGTTGTTAAAACATATCACACAGATCATGAACATTATAACAAAATAAAGAACAAATTCAAATAAAGACAATCATAATTTATAATAAAAGTATATCACATGAAAATAAACATAATTTCGAATAACATAATTTATAATCAAATGCATGAATGACTAAATAAATATATTTTGAAAAATGAATGCAGCCATGCGGTTACAAAACACCGTTAGCCCAGCGAGGCTAATTTTGAGAAAATAGACAGGCGATAAGGACATCTCTTATATACGCGCATCGATAAGCGCGCGTTTTATATGCTAGTTAAGTAGTGGCCACATTTGGCTTGCGTTTTATGCATTGTGTTATGAGATTTTTCATTGACTGGAATTTTGACGGGTGGCCACACCTTTATGATTTTAGTGGCCACATTTGGCTTACGTTTTACAGCTTATGCATTGGGTCGGAGATAGTGGCGCCATGTTTATCACGGCGCGGTTCGAATTTATAACCGTGTGTAATTTCATAAGACTACAACAGGGCACTTTTCCATGACGGTGTAGTGTACTCTTTCACGATTTGACTGTACAGATTTTCAACCTCAGAATAATCTGCGAGAAATACCTACAGCACCAACAACATCTATATCATGTATTTGTAGACTTCAAGAAAGCGTTTGACCGAATCTGGCATGCAGCCCTGTGGGCAACCATGAGAGTGTACAACATCAACCTTAACATTACTGAAGTCATCAAAATCCTGTATGACAAGACTACCAGTGCAGTCCTTTACAACAGCGCCATCAGAAACGGGTTCAACACAACAATCGGTGTGCGTCAGGGATGCCTACTCTCTCCAACACTCTTTAACATATTCCTAGAGCGCTTCGTGACAGATGCCCTTGCAGATCCCGAAGGCACAGTCAGCATAGGGGGTAGAGCAATCTCCAACCTACGTTTTGCGGATGACACTGATGGATTGGCTGGAGAGGGACAAGAGGAACAGCTGCTACAGAGGCTTGGCACCACCTCCAGAGCTTATGGAATGGAAATAAGTGCAGAGAAGACCAAAATTATGACCAACAACACCAATGATATCAACACGGACATCAAAGTCCAAGGCCAATCCCACAACACAGTGCATAGCTTCAAATATTTAGGAGCCATTGTATCAGACAATGGGTCCCGACAGGAAGTCCTTCCCAAGATCGCACAAACAACTGCTGCTCTGACAAGGTTGAAACCCCATTTGGAAAGACAGGACCATCAGTCTACATTCTAAGATAAGGCTGCTGCGCTCCATTGTTATCTCCATTTTCCTATAGGCTTGCGAAACATGGACCCGCACAGCAGATCTACAACAAAGAATACAAAGCATGGTGATGAGGTGCTACAGAAGATTTCTGGGCATTTCTTATACCAAGCACATCACCAACGACGACGTCCGACAGACCATCACACAAGCCATCGGACAACACGATGACCTGCTCACAGTGGTGAAGAAACGGAAACTCCGATGGTATGGCCACGTCACCAGAGCATCAGGCCTTGCAAAGACCATTCTGCAAGGCACGGTGCAAGGAGGTAGAAGAAGAGGGAGATAGACTCACGACTCAAGGGTTGTTGAGGACAGAGAAAGATGGAGCACGCAGTTTAAACGATAATCTGCGGTGCCTCAACGACCTTCGAGTTACGGGATAGTATAGGATAGGATAGGATATAGGATAGGATAGGATTATAACTTTACCAAGATCGACATGCAACAAATGAATTCAACTGCCTTAGCTCGCCAAGGCGTTTATAGCAGACAACCTTTGTTGCCTGTAATCATGTGTGTAGGAGGAGTTTAGTTTGACTTCTAAACTCGTGACGTCACACTTTTGCTTTTGATTGGTCTTTGTAAGCCCGGCTTATGTATTTGTTGCACAAAAAAATCAAACATGCGCTATCCTTGTGAAATTTTACGTTAGGCAGTACGCAAGGAAACACATAAGGAAATCATAAGCATAATATAAGTGTGGCCGGGTACCTAACACAAATGTGGCCGGGACTTAAGGGCGCACATTTATATTCGATTACATTGGATAAGCGCGCAACCCTAGTACAGTGCTAATTAGAGCAAATGTCAGTCGGCATGTGGAGGCCGAGATTTGTGTTCATCAGAAAATCGTGATTTCAACGTCTCATCTTTTGTGATGTGCACTAATAATTTATTGTTGTTTTTACCGCAGTTAAACTCTCAAACATCTCCCTCTCGTCCTCCATTCCCCCCCCCCCCCCCCCCCACGACTAATGTAAACAGGAAAGAGAGTGTTTTTGACACTTTCACGTGTTTGATCACACTTTCATGTGACCTTTGACTTTTATGATATTCATCAAGAGATGGTGATTTCACATTTGATTTGTGCTCATCTCTACAACTCTGTAAAAGAAAGACCAGTTTTAACACAATATTGGCATGATACATCCCAGTCAAGAGAAAGATTTTGCGAAGGGCAGACGACGAAATAATCCAAATCGCGACAAGGAAAGACAAGCCAGTGCTCCTTGTTAATGGATTTGTTTATCGTCACATTAGAGAGAGAGAGAGAGAGAGAGAGAGAGAGAGAGAGAGAGAGAGAGAGAGAGAGAGAGAGAGAGAGAGAGTTGATTTTATATGCCACTTTTGTGTTTGAATCGAATGCAAGCGCGCTCTTATCGGCGGTGGCTGTGCGCGCTTATCACCTAAACATGTACGCTCTTGTTAGCATCTCACTTAACCAAGCGCGATTATTAGCAATAGGAATATACGCGCTTACCGCATGCACCCTGATAACCTACTTCGTCTGTTTTGTGTTTTGATGACTAACTTTGTCTGTGCCTCTCAATCCACCTGACTGTCGCAACTCGTAGGAATTAGGCGTTTCAACGTGTGCGCCTCCAGCAGGTCTTAGCTATTATGTACTCACCCCACTCCCTACACTACCCACCCACACACCCTCCCTCTCCCCCACACTTTCCTGTCTTCGCGCTACTGTCTTGCCTGATCTTGGTAGGACATTTAATTCGTGGCACGGAGTACCGAATTTTTTTTCCCGTTCACCTTAATAATCCTTAGTTTGATAGGAAATTTGACTGTAGCAGTTAGTAATCATCATTGAAATAGCCCATGTGGAAAAAGGTTGCTAGGAGTGAATGTTTTGTGTGACATTTTTGTACTGGCAAACTGAATACCTGCCGCGCAGTTTTTCCATTAGTTCGCTTCTCGTCTGGTAAACAGCATTGACAATGGCGCCTTTTCATCGTCTCCGATCAATGCTTCCGTTTTGGCCCGTTGAATCCCAGAGGGTGGGAAAGAGTAGTGGGGAGGGGAAAGGCGGGGGGAAGGTGTGTGTGAAAAGGAGAGACAGGGATAGAGAAAGACAGGCAGAGAGCTCGGGCTGCGCTGATTGCTGGTTCAGTGTTGGTGTGTTGAATGAGAGAGATTGTGATGGGGAGAGAAGAGAGGTTTGGTGTTGGATGCTGGGGGCGGGGAATGGAGGGGAAGAGAAGGTGAGGGACTGGGGGAATGGAGAGATAGAGAGAGAGAGAGAGAGAGAGAGAGAGAGAGAGAGAGAGAGAGAGGAGAAGAGAAAGAGACAGAGACGAAGGGGAGAGGTTCGTAGTGTGCGTTCACTCACTGTTCTAATGATTAAAATAGGGGAAGGGGAGACAGACAGCTAGACAGAAAAAAGAGATGCAGATAGCCAGAAAACAACAGCAACAATAACAACAACAACCACAAAGCAATAGAAAGCAGACCACAAGGAGACATAAGAAGAAGTTAGGTTCCTTCCCCTCTCGGTTATCAGCCAGCCATATTGTGGGCAGCCAGCCATATTGTGGGTGCTTTTTTTGGCATTAAGATGGTTTTCCTGAGAACTTTATCCAGGCGTCTTCTTATGTTTGACTTTCAGCAAGCCCTGATAGATGCACTGGCGAGCTGAGAACACAGCAAAATGGCTATCTGTATCTATGGCACTAATCCACAAATGAAGACCCATTGCAGCAGAGAATGGGTGATAGATCTTTGCTATCATCCCTCATTCCACAGAGGACGGTATCTAATAAGGATGATATCCAGGTTGCTGTCAATAAACCCCTGTCCTATCTATTTAGGCGCGACATCTTTATCATTTGCGTTCTATCCAAACTTTTTTTGGTCTCCCGAAAGGTATGTTTTTTTAAGTTCTATGTTTGACGCCATCGACGAACCCATTACTCAGCAATTGCTAGAAATAACTGATCAATATTTAAATAGTATACTTGACATTGCATTGTGTAGGTCCGTAGTACAATTCACAACTTACAAATAATTATAATTGTATTTAATATGCAATATTACCGTTAGTAACTTAGTTAAACCTACGTAAGCAGTAATAAGATGATTAATTATGCAGTCAGCAAATGTACTGTCACCAGAGGCTAGTTAGACCCTGCACTAAGGCTTCACGCCTGAAATAGTTCAGCCTGCTGTAGCCTTTGTAAATTAAAGTCGCTGCCTAGCAGACGACACAAGTCAGTTGTCTGCTAAGCATGTGTATGCTAGATAAGGTAGGCAGTGACCTCATCCCGCTGACGTATTGCCAGAAACACCCTCCCCCCTCCCCCCCCCCTCCCCGATAGACGGCGCTCAGATCTCACGAGATTTTCGCGGGCCACAAGACTAGGAAGTCATTTTTTGTCTGAACCTCATACGAGAAGGAGCTATGCTCTGAAAGATCTCTCTAGCTGAAGACTAAGCAGGTGACGGGTGAAATTAATTAATCGCAGTATAGCCACAGCCTGACAGTGTCAAAAAGACGAGCAGGCTTGTTGGTCCGAAGCAGGAAATACACAGCAGCTCAACCAAAGCTTTTCAGATTTGGAGGTTAGGTCAGCCAGGCTAGCTATAAAAAGCTTCGCCAATGCTTCCTTTCACTGGAAGGGGGGGGGGGAGGTGCAGGCAAGCTATAAATAGCCTGCAGCAAGGGAAACGCAGAGGCACTGAAAAGTGCTGGTCACATAGGAAGTGAGCTGGTGTGAATAGACCACTAAGAGTCGACCCTGACATTCGGCCTGCAGGGGAACATTGAGCATTGAGCTCCGCTAGCCCAATAGTCAACAACCAAGGAGGAGACACCATCATCACACCTCAACAACCCCATCACCACACCTCAACGAATCAGCTAAGTGCAAGAAGAAACGCACTAACACTGATCTAGAAGGACTGTGCGGAAGTCCACTCTCCTGAAACCAACATTAGGCCAACCAGAACAAATAGCCCAATGATGAGACAGTAGCAAATGTCGAGAACAGTAGCAGATAAGACCCATCAAAGGTCTACCCATTCTATGAACCACTCGCAGTGAACTTTGGACTGTTATGTTAATCAGAGCTGTGTTTTGAACATTTAAGTTAATAGAGTGTTTAGAGAATTATGTATGGAGTAGAGGAAATAAATGTGTGATATTTACTGTTAACAAGTGGCTGGACTACCTATGTTTCATAGCCGTGTGAGAGCTAATGTGCCAGTGAATCTTTTACCATGTTCTCCCTATCTCTATAACCCTATCCGCACACAGACCGAGCTAAACATATAAATGTATTAAGATTAGTCATAGGGTGATTACACTAGCCGATCCTCGCAGACGAAAGACGAGCGGGTAATAGCATTCCATTGTGCAGAGCCCAGCAACAATAAACCCACCGTCACATGTACCACCCCCAACTAATCAATAATTAAAACATTATTTGATATGATATACGGCAATGAATAAATTATCCGCGTTTTGTGTAATTGTCATCTTTACCCTATGTCACAGTGCATTTCAGAAGTATGAGAAATGCGATTACTTGCAAACCACCCAAACTCCCACCCGTGACCCGTATTCTCTCTCTCTCTCTCTCATCTGTCTTTTCCACTTCTGTTCACATGAAACTCTAGGTCTGAATGGAGATAAAATACCAAACATCGCTCAGTAGTAGTAGTAGTAAACCACGAAACAATTTGCATTGAACCAGCCGTAGAGGGGCGTTGCTAAAATTACTCTTATGCAAACACAACCCACTGCCGTTCAAAATCGATCCATCTTCTGTAATAGGCAAATAAATGTTATCTTCTTTTGAACAGGTACATTTTCTTTGTTGAATATGCAAAAGTATCTTGTATTGGAAAGGCAAATATATCTTCCACTGACTATGCAAATATATCTTTTGTTGAATCTGCAGAATATAATTGATCTGTTGACATACACAGATCGGCCGACTCGGTCTAACGATAGCTGGATAATTATAGCGGCACGCCAAAGAAACCGGTCATGTTGTCACAAGGGCAAGGGAACAAATCTCCAACAGTAACGCGTACACGCATTCATCAAGGTCGACCATGTGGTGCTGCCCATGCTTGTTGTTGTTTTTGTGTGTTTGTTTGTTTTTTGCGTTTTATATGGCTTGGATATCGTTTGTGGGCTTAGCATGGGTGGGTCAGCTCAGCAGTTTGTGGCGTTACACAGTACACAGAGATGCAGCAATTTGGGTGTCGGGGTGAAGCGGATTCAGATTACAAGGTGCGATTGATCATTGTTTATGAATCCCGATCCCTCCTTTGTATTCTTAAGAAATCGAGCAGGCGAACGTGATATTGTTTACCGTGTTGTAGAAAGCAGGATAAGGCATTTAAAATGGCAGGAGTGCATTGTGTATGTACGCTGTAGTCTGATAGTAATAACATTGTATATGTAAGCTGTAGCCTGATAGTAATAACATTGTGTATGTAGACTGTATTCTGATAGTAATAACATTGTGTATGTAGACTGTATTATGATAGTAATAACATTGTGTATGTAGACTGTAGTCTGATAGTAATAGCATTGTGTATGTAGACTGTATTCTGATAGTAATAACAGTGTGTATGTAGACTGTATTCTGATAGTAATAACATTGTGTATGTAGACTGTATTCTGGTTGTAATAACATTGTGTATGTAGACTGTATTCTGGTTGTAATAACATTGTGTATGTAGACTGTATTCTGGTAGTAATAAAATTGTGTATGTAGACTGTATTCTGGTAGTAATAACATTGTGTATGTAGACTGTATTCTGGTAGTAATAACATTGTGTATGTAGACTGTATTCTGATAGTAATAGCATTGTGTATGTAGACTGTATTCTGATAGTAATAGCATTGTGTATGTAGACTGTATTCTGATAGTAATAGCATTGTGTATGTAGACTGTATTCTGATAGTAATAGCATTGTGTATGTAGACTGTATTCTGATAGTAATAGCATTGTGTATGTAGACTGTATTCTGATAGTAATAGCATTGTGTATGTAGACTGTATTCTGATAGTAATAACATTGTGTATGTAGACTGTATTCTGATAGTAATAACATTGTGTATGTAGACTGTATTCTGATAGTAATAACATTGTGTATGTAGACTGTATTCTGATAGTAATAACATTGTATATGTAGACTGTATTCTGATAGTAATAACATTGTGTATGTAAGCTGTAGCCTGATAGTAATAACATTGTGTATGTAGACTGTAGCCTGATAGTAATAACATTGTGTATGTAGACTGTATTCTGATAGTAATAACATTGTGTATGTAGACTGTATTCTGATAGTAATGACATTGTGTATGTAGACTGTATTCTGATAGTAATAACATTGTGTATGTAGACTGTATTCTGATAGTAATAACATTGTGTATGTAGACTGTATTCTGATAGTAATAACATTGTGTATGTAGACTGTATTCTGATAGTAATAACATTGTGTATGTAGACTGTATTCTGATAGTAATAACATTGTGTATGTAGACTGTATTCTGATAGTAATAACATTGTGTATGTAGACTGTATTCTGATAGTAATAACATTGTGTATGTAGACTGTATTCTGATAGTAATAACATTGTGTATGTAGACTGTATTCTGATAGTAATAACATTGTGTATGTAGACTGTATTCTGATAGTAATAACATTGTGTATGTAGACTGTATTCTGATAGTAATAACATTGTGTATGTAGACTGTATTCTGTTAGTAATTTGTGTATGTAGACTGTATTCTGATAGTAATAACATTGTGTATGTAGACTGTATTCTGATAGTAATAGCATTGTGTATGTAGACTGTATTCTGATAGTAATAATATTGTGTATGTAGACTGTATTCTGATAGTAATAACATTGTGTATGTAGACTGTATTCTGATAGTAATAATATTGTGTATGTAGACTGTATTCTGATAGTAATAACATTGTGCCTATCACGCAGCTTTCACTACAAATAATAATAATAATAATAATAATAATAATAATAATAATAATAATAATAATAATAATAATAATAATAATAATACAGGATGCTATATACGCGCCTTTCCCCAAATAAATCAGGCTCAAAGCGCGGCGATCTATTCCAACATACACGCTCACCTGTCTCATCCACCCTCACACACACCAAATACACATCCATCACTCAAACAGGTGGTGTAAAGGCAGGGAAATCGCTATTAGAAGACGGAAAGAAAATCGAATTTTTATTTTTGAAATTTGTATATTGACTGCGTCTTGTACCATTATTGAAGGGAAATAAAAGGAAAAGGAGAAAAAAAAGTTCCGCAGAGATGCAAACTTGCTGCGAGCTTTGGAACTGCCACGCACAGAGTGGAGTGAAGTCAGTCTCTGATAAATAAAAATTGCCGTCTCTTTCTCCTGCCCACACTTATTGTTTTGAATGAGGCAATGCTTTATTGTAAGCTTAGTCTGCAGTGCACACCCTGGGCATTCCAAAGTCTGACATAAGTCCAACCTACACTTTTTTGTAATGGTGTATTTTGTCCTACTGTCTTGCAAACAACTGTAGTTTATGCCTGATGTCACTGTGTCTGTCTCCATATGTCGGTGTCTGACTGTCGTGTCTACTGCCTGTCTGTCTGCCTCTCTCCTCTCTGTCTCTCTTTTCTCTCTCTTTTTATTTCTCTACCTCTCCCTCTCACCCCCTCTCTCTGCCTCCTCTCTCTCTCTCCCTCTTTCTCTCCTTGCTAAAGTTTTTGTTTCGTAGTGTTCAAGCCATTCTTTATACAACATTTTGCATAATTTGTTTGCTCTCTGTCTGTCTCTCTCTCCCTCCCTCCCTTTCTTCATTCCTTCGCTGTTCCCATCCCCCCTCCCCCCACCACTTAAGCACCGCACATCAGACGAGACTGAATAATCCAAGCGAGATAGAATGGTCTGATGACTAGAGGGAAGCGGGGGGAGGAGTTGGGGGTGAGGGAGGGGTGGTGGACAGTAAGTGGATTCCATTCCAGTGACCAGTCAGCACCGTATAAAGAGTAAGCCGTAAGCTGTCCCCATACGTCCCCTATGTGTCCGGGGACATTAATTTATCCAAGAAAGAAAGAAAGAAAGCTGTCAGTCAGTGAGTATTAAGAGCCTACTTGAAGTATGTGCGGGTGGTTATTATGTTGACTTTCTATTTGATTGATGTTTAAAGGAAGTTATCCAATGCCAAATACACAGCATGTATGGCAAACGTATACAGTACACACTTTTACCTTCAGTAAGATGCATTATTTAGGATGACGATGATGATGATGATGATGATGATGATGATGATGATGATGATGATGATGATGATGATGATGATGATGTTGATGATGTAGATGCCGTCTTTTATAGCGTCGTCTCCACGTCAGTAGAAACGGCCCGCCCCCTCCTCCTTCATCCCTCAGCTCCCTTCCTCCCCCTCCCCCTCCCCCACCTCCGACAAATTCAAATATAAATTGTGGAGAGCTCGGTATTTATTGTAACGCGAGGTTGGGTTATTTGTAATTTCTTGCCTAGGTTTTTTTGCCAGCTTGAAAATGCATTTGCGGCAAAACCCCCACTACCAGTCTATAAATGGCTAGAAATAAAACCACGGGGGTTCAGCCGGGACCATTATACGTTTGGGGGTTCCTGAATAGCTCAGTGGTACATTTGCAGTGGTTCCTCTGGAAATAGCGCAGAGGGAGATGTAGATAGATACTTGTGTTTCCGTGACTGAGGTAAACTTTATATCCGTGACCTTTGTGTCTGCGGGGCTTATTTTTGGAGAGGAGGATATTGGCACCGTCACCACGAAGCCGGGCCTGAGTAAAGGGAGGCTCTTAACTATTCTCTCTGCTCCCCCCCCCTTCTTTTCCCTCTCCCAGCCCCCTCCCCCCCCCCCACAAAAAAGAAAAATGTTTAGGCCAATTAGCGTTGAACCACCGCTGAAGTTTGTCAATCCTGTTTAGTGCAAAAAAGCTACATTAACTAAAAGCGTCGTCGAAGTAGAAGCAGTGGCAGTAGTAGTAGTAACAGCAGTAGCAGTAGAAGTAGGAGCGAAAGTAACAGCAGTATATATGTATACTAACACTTGTACTTACTACCACTTTTTAAAAAATCGTATTCATTTGTACAAAGAGGTAAATGTGTAGGTTTACGAGAGAGGAGTGGACAGTATAGTTTATCAATGCCTGTTGATCGTTATTGTATACTAAACTCTAAATAACTATGTCGTTGTCGCTTTATGTTTTAAAGTTCAGTGTAAATAGGCGTAAGCCCCATCCTGCACTTAAATGGAATAAGACGAAACTTGGGTGAAGAGTTATTACTGACACAGTTATGTGCGGACCCCATTTTTTCCTTTCATTGGATATTATGTGAATTACGCACCATTCATCCTATTGAACATGAAGATGCATGCTTTCAACGTTAAGATGTGTTCACACGCTTCCCACTCCTCGGTCACATTCCTATTCCCATTCAACCAATCAACGTAATGGCATAGCAGGAAGTAACATACAACAACTCAACCAACCACTCAACCCACATTAAGGTTAAACAAATCATGTAAACAGCATTCGAACGAACAATTAGACTTACGGAATCGTTCAACTAATGAAAAAAACCGACAAGTAGGTCAAATCAAACCATTCAACCAACAGTACAAAACTAGCAACAAACTGGAACAAGCAATAAAACAAGTTTTAACGCGAACAGTGGGTTGACATTTTTCTAATTTTTTGCGTGTTGCGTGTGCGTGTACATCCTTCTTTTAGTATTGATGTTTTTTCGCCCCGTGTTTATAATCGATTTTTGAGGATTTTGATGTTAACACACACATCGTTATTTAGACATTCACCGGTTATATCCTTCTTTGAAATGAAAGAGGAAAACCAAGACACATATGGAAGGATGTCACTCTCATTTATCTCCCCTTATCTGTCTTGACGTTTAAATGAGGATGTTTGGTCGAGGTGTGTTACGTGGGAGTTGGTGGGACGGAGAGAAGGGAATTTATAAGAGGGAGGGATGGACAGAGAGATGTGTGTGTGTGTGTGTGCGTGTGTGTGTGTGCGTGTGTGTGTGTGTGCGTGTGTGTGTTTGTTCGTGTGCTGGGTCTGTGACAAATACAATGACATGTTTTTAAATTGCTGTTTTTTTTGTCATTTTATTTAAAGTGTTGTGCTCACAGCCAAAATAAAATGTCCATCTTTATGTATACATTGTGAAAGTTGGACAATAAAGATGTATCGTATTGTATCGTATCGTATCGTATCGTATCGTATCGTATCGTATTGTATTGTATTGTATTGTATTGTATTGTATTTTAACAAGACTAACAATTCAACCAAGGAACGTAAGAACGGTATTTCTCCGTCGCATGAAACCTTTCTGTCTAAGAAAGCAAAAGGTCAAGCTTTTACCATTATACCATCGTAATCGTGGGTTTTTTTTGTGTGTTTTTTCCTGCGAACACATCCTTGTCAGGGTGAGGCGATAAATATTGTTCCAGAGCCGGTCTTGGTATTAACTCTTTATTTTCGTCTTAATATGTTGGTGAGTGCAATAGCTGAAAGGGTTTGTATATAAACACCTTGCATGTTATAGGTCACAATGTGTAGGCAAAAACCACTGGGTGTGCTGGAAGCAATATTAATAGTGATAAAGAATGCTATGAATGCGATACACGATTACGGGCCGTTGTGCAAGTACATACTAAATTGATTCGATCACCTTTCACCCTTTCTTTCTTTTGTCTTGTTTCTGCGTCTTTTTTTTCTTTTGTCTTCTTCTTCCTTTTCTCTCTTCTTCCTTCTTTTTGTTATTTTGAACTATGAGCACCTATTATTGTCTTCTGTAAAAAAAAAAAACAAAAAACAACTAACTCTTCACAGAAAACACTCCCCTAACATTTCAAACCTCTTCCCCACCCTCCAACTACACACACTCTCGCTCTCTCTCTCTATCCCGGCTTCCCCCCTCTCTCTCTCTCTCTCTCTCTCTCTCTCTCTCTCTTTCGTTCTCTCTCTCTTTCTCTTTCGCTTTGTTCACTTTGTGGAATAACTTTCCTGAAGATCTCCACATTCCAGCATCTAAATTTATCTCATTTAGAACATATCTTAAAAAAGAAAGTATTAAAATTTAAGTATACGTTAATTGTTAATGTTGTTGATTAATATTAACAAAATTAATGTGATTTTAATTGTTTCAAAATGATTTTATCTAATGATGACTTTGTTTATTTGTTATTGTTCCATGATGTAAATGTTATAACCTTGATTTGTATTAATTATTAAAGCCCCAAGGGCAAGATGTAAAAAACGCATCCAGCGCTTACTCTTTTAAACTTTGCAATGTAAAATTGTTCTCTTCTCTTATCTTATCTTCTCTCTCTCTCTCTCTCTCTCTCTCTCTCTCTCTCTCTCTCTCTCTCTCTCTCTCTCTCTCTCTCTCTCTCTCTCTCTCTCTCTCCCGCCCCATTCTCTCTCCTTCTAGTTCTCCCTTTTTCTCTTTCCATCTCCCCCCCCCCCACCCCGCTCGTCTCTCTGTCTCTCTTTTTCTCTCTACTCTACGCTTCTTTTTCTTTCCTTTTCTTTTCTCGAATAACCTTAAAATTATGAATGTAGAAAATGTCATAGCGTCGTGGAGAAATTACTACAAAACCCTTGTTAGAATCCTGTGGCCAGGGCTCTACAAACTGTACTATTGCTTACCAAAGGCATACCTTTTTTATCAGCGTTGTCAACATTAGCAGTAGCATTCTCGGGCATTGTGGAGTGTAGCCTCCAGTGACAGTAACCGGGAGATCAAAATCCCGCTACAAAAGGCTGCTACCATTTGCGGCGATTTAAATTCCGTTCCTGATAACAAATTGAGAGGTTTATAGGAGTGGTTTGGGGTATTCGGACACTCACCCCCACACCCAACACACCCACACCACACCGCCCCACCCACATTCCCACACTCTTTACCCTGTCTTGCCGCTACATCAACAATTGTTACCATCTTCTTCCTCGTCCTTCATAATCCTATTTATTTATTACCTTCTTATGTTTTCAAAAAAAACTCGTTCACTCTCCATTCTTCAAACTCGGGCGCCCGCCGCGCTCGCTCGCACACACACACACATTCTCTCTCTCCATCCCTCCATCCCTCCCGCTCTCTCTCTCTCTCTCTCTCTCTCTCTCTCTCTCTCTCTCTCTCTCTCTCTCTCCCTCTCTCACTCTCTCTTTCAATCTCTCTCTCACTGCCTGGGTTCGAATCGTGCGTGTGAATATTTGAATGCCGCGCAAGTTGGCGCGTGAATGCGTGGTTATTGCCAAAAAGTCATAACAATTCACAGCGTCATACGCACACGTTTTGACACAGACACGCCACTAATACCTTATTGCAAATACCGAAAGGTAATACGGTATAAAGTGCACACGATTCAATTGTTCCAAATGGAAGATCCGAAACGATTCGCAACATTATTACCAACAGTGTAACATACATCAACTACACACACACAAACATACAGACACGCACACACGCACACGCACACAAACACACACAACACAACGGAACACACACACACAGACACACAAACCAACATACCAACACACCAACGCACAAATACACAACACAATGCAGCCCTCACACACACACATACACACACAAACACACACACTCACATTTTATAAACATACACATCCACATATATGCATACACACATCGTTAGATAGAAAGTAACCGGTTGTAACATTGTTTGAAAGGCTTTGGATATAAAGTCAGAATTGAATGACATTAAGGAAGTCAACGTGTGGAGTGGTTGTCAAACAGGATGTCTCAATCATCTTCAAAAGTTGTGAAAAGAGCAATTATGCCAATATATTAGGAGTATAGAATTGTTTGACTTGTTTCCAATATGGAGAAGAAAGGTATAGTCACAATAAAAGCTTGGCAAAGACGAGAGTGAGCGATCGTTAAGGCCGCTTCTTTCAGCCTTGTTTTCACACACCACATCAACCAGGCATTACCAGTAGTTCGTTACCCAACAACCTTGTTCCCTCCACCCCATCTCACCCTTCACTGGCCACCTACTTTCTTCCACTCACACCCCTTCCCCCAACCCCCCCCCCCGACCGTTTTTTTTCCTTACTCCACATTTTGAGATAAAGTTAACATGAGATCAGTCTAAAGTGCTGTTGGGCTTGTCTCTTGTCTTTTGAAAAGAAATGAACGACTACTCGACTCCCAATGATAATATCATTTCGTGTAGCTTCTCTCTTTTGTCCCTTTACAATATACCATACAATACCATACAATACCATACAATACCATATAATACAATACAATACAATACAATATAATACAATACAATACATCTTTATTGTTCAACTTTCACATTATATACAAAAGCGGAAAATTGCATTTGGCATTGAGCGCAAACTTTGTCTAAAATAGTACATGAACAAAAATGTCCATGCCTACAACAGCCATATGGCTCAGCTGGAAATGTTTTCTCTCTCTCTCTCTCTCTCTCTCTCTCTCTCTCTCTCTCTCTCTCTCTCTCTCTCTCTCTCTCTCTCTTTCTAATATTCTCTCTATCTCTTTCTCTCCCACCTTCGCCTTTAGCCATGCTGACACATCCACACACACCCACATGTGTACATACACACTAAATAATCCGTCCATACAATGTAGAAATAAATAAATAAATAATAAATACACACAATAATAGCATACTGATATTCATGTTTCGCCATCCTTTAGATTGGCTGCGTTACATACCGTTAATAAAGAGAGGGAGAAAATTCCGGAATACCCGGAGAAAACCCCCGATGTCCTGAAAAGTCGCGTTCCCAGGTCACGTAGTCTACGTTTGGTCGATGCGGGGTTAGAACAGGCGACCTTCGGCATAGGAAAGGCAGCTCAATATCAGCTGAGCTAAGTGTTATGTAACGTGTGTTTTGTTATTTCACTTTGTTGCGTGGGACGGTTGATAATAGTCACAGATGTGAGACAAACAAAAAGCTTTAGGTTGCGATTGTCTGGCAGAAGACAGTTTGACTGGAGCTGAATGACAGCATCCTCATCAAGATAGAACTATGGATAGATGTATTTTGTTCTATTGTATTTGGACGTTATTTAATGTTGTTCCATTTTTGTATGTTTCAGGTAAGAAAAGCTAGAGTTGGATCATGGTTACGTAATTCCACACAGGTATTTTTTTTTCATTTAAAATCATCCCTGTCCGCCGGTCGGTCTCTGTCTGTCGGTCTCGGTCTCTCTTTGTCCTTCTCTGTCTATATGTCTCGGTCTCTGCCTCTGTCTCTCTCTGTCTCTCTCTGTCTCTCTGTCTCTCTGTCTCTCTGTATATTTTATCTGTGCATGCTTCTATCTGCCTGCTTTCTCTCTCTCTCTCTCTCTCTCTCTCTCTCTCTCTCTCTCTCTCTCTCTCTCTCTCTCTCTCTCTCTCTTTCCCTCCACCTGTGCATATATAGTGTATCTGTATGTGCCTCTGTCTGTCTGTCTGTGGTCAGAGCCGACCACGAAACAGAGAAGAACACAGTATGCCAGAAAGAAGAACCACATTCATTTCTCCACTCACAATTTTTGGCCGTCCAGGACGTGTGAATGTTCGCAAGGTGAAAGGTCAAAGCAAAGTTATTTTTAGCATTGAAAGTTAAGTACGAGTTTGTGCACCAGCATTGGTAGAAGCATACGTTTTTCTTCTTTCTTTTGGATTAGAGTCCAGTCAATGCAACTCGATAGCGTTTGGTATTTGATATTTATTATTTATTTTGTATATTATTATTATTTATTATATATTATATTATTTGATAAGCAGGAACCCCCGTCGGAGTGCCGGGGGTTTCAGTATAAATAGTATCCCCACTTTCTGGAAATTTAGTGCTTTAAATTCCCACTGTCGCTGTCTTTCTCATTTGCTCTTTCTCATTCCTGCTCTGTTCTGTCAATCTGCTATACTATCGTCTTCTTCGCTAGACCAGTCACCTACCTTTTTTTTCTTGAAAACTCTTCCGGGACAAGACTCCTTATTTGTGTATGAGGTCTGTTGGATCAGCTTGGGAATATTGGACGCTTTCTGCCAGGTGGTCACTAGGGCTTCCTATGATGTTATTATTTAGCAATGTAGGCATTTTATATGTATGTGTTTCGTTCATAATTTATAATGATGTTTGTATTCGATTTTTTTTTGGGAAACGGGGGTTTGATAAATTAGAGTACAGCCTCAGCATCCCCTGCGTGGGATGTCTTTATTGTAAAGTGACCGGCTGGTGGAGAGCTTTCAGTTTTACCACTAGGGTTGTTTAAGCAGATCTTTTATGCGGATCAGGGGTTGTCCGGTCCTGATTTGGCGCGGAAGAGTCCGCTGGACCTAAAGCAACAATGATGTAATGTAATGTAATGTAATGTAATGTAATGTAATGTAATGATAAGCAGGAAACATTGTGTCGCTTCTTTCTTTCGATTCATGTTTAAACGTATAAAAGAAGTAGTACAGTTGCTTTGTTACTGGGTTTGTGCTTTGTTTGCGTGCGTCTGACAAGTTTCTGTGGCTTTTGAGTTTCTTACTTTCTGTGGCTAATTTTGGGATGTTTCTGCGATTTCTGTATGTGTATGTGTGTGTGTATGTATGTATGTATGTATGTATGTATGTATGTGTGTGTGTGTGGGTGTGTGTGTGTGTGTAGAAACGACGTTACCCTGACACACACATGAAACGCCACATGGTTTCTTTTGACTTTTTTGGAAGGCCGCCCTATTTTGACGTCAAAATAGTTCTCCATTGAGTTAGAGCTGTTTTAGGATTAGGGTTAGGTTAAGGGTTAGGGTTTGGGTTTGGGTTAGGGTTAGGGTTAGCTTCAAAAAATGGAAAATGTCAAAATAATGTCAAAGAAATGGAAAGTGTGTCAAAATAATCTTTTTTTTACAACAGTCATCAGAACGTCGTTTCTACACACATGTGTGTGGGTGTGTGTGTGTGTGTGTGTGTGTGTGTGTGTGTGCAGCTTTAGCGGCTTATAAATCCACTGAGGTTTGTGTATGACCAAATTGAGATATTTTTTTTTAAAATTTAGGGGATGCGGCTTATATACCGATGCGTTCAATAGCCCGAATTGTACGGTGCATTTCTTGGCATTCCAAACAACTGTGTATGTGCTTGTATGTGTGTGTGTGTGTGTGTGTGTGTGTGCGGGTGTGGGTGCGAGGGTGTGTGCGGGTGTGTGTGCGTGTGTGTTTGTGCGTATGTAGGCTACGTCTGTGTGTGTCTGGTGTGCGTGTATGTCTTTGTCTGTGTATCTATGTGTGCATGTGTATGTTTCGTCGTTCCTTTACTAGCTTGGGTGTGGGTGTGCGCCTGTCAAAGTGCCTGTATGTCTGTCTGTTGGTGGCTGTAAGTCTATCTGTTAGTGTGAATTACTATGACTTGTGTTAGTAATGTATATGACGTACGTATGTAAGATATATTTTCCTGCGTCTCAAGCATGATGCTATGCGCGGTACATTTTAAATCTTAAGGTGAAAGAATGCTAGGTCCACGTCAAGGGAGATAATAAAGGCATTTCCGGTTGTAAACCATCCCTCATCTTATCTCATGTAAGGCCCCATTCCCCTGAGTTCCTGTGCATACACATCATTTGTCATTTCGGGCCACCGAGGGGAAATAAGACATAGTGTGACAGGACATGAGCGTCAGGATCCGTGAAAAGTCTGCGCGGTGAAATGTATAGTTACGCAGACTATAGCTGGGGTTGTACTGTCAGCATTTGTCGTCTCTCGCAGTAGTGTAGTGGTATGGGAACGCGCTTCAATTGTGTCCTGCAACGTCGGACGTGGTTAGTACTTGGATGGGTGACCAGACTAAGAAGACATCCACCAAACGACACAAACATATGGAACAAGCGCACGACCCACCCCAGTCACCCTGATGTGAAGGGGTACCTGGATCTTTTTAGAAGCGGGGAAGGCAAGGCAGCGAGAGAGGATATGAGCACCACCCTCATTAAGCTGACCCAGAGAAATGGGAGGCACCAAACTCCTCTCTCCTGAACGACGGAAAGGTTACGAGAACACTTTTACCTTTACCTCCCATGCCTCGCTTCATACGCACTATCAACGCCTCACACACACACACACCCACACACACACACACATGCGTGTACGAGGTATGAAATGGGGTAAATTGACCTACTTCGCGCTCCTTAGGAGGCGAAGTAGGTCAAGTTTTGGCCACACGGGTAGGATAAGGAATTTTCCTCGACGGGTAGGTTAAGGCACCCGCCTCGACGGGTAGGTTAAGGCACCCCTTCCAGAAAAGGGTTAGGGTCAGGGCTAGTTGCAGCGCTGCAACTAGCCCTGACCCTAACCCTTTTCTTAAACGGGTGCCTTAACCTACCCGTCGAGGCGGGTGCCTTAACCTACCCGTCGAGGAAAATTCCTTATCCTACCCGTGTTGGCAAAACTTGACCTAGATCGTCTCTTAAAGGGCACGAATTAGGTCAAACTTTTTGGGAAAAGGGTGCTCTAAAACCTACCCGTCTGGAACAAAACTTGACCTACTTCGCGCTCTATAGCAGAGGAAGTAGGTCAACATTTTTCTAAATTTGTTCGGAAATGGGCTGCAAGTTCTCCGTCCCGGATAGAGCACTCCCTTGCACTAAAAACACTCCGATGCACTACAACTGCACTTCCATGTACTACAACTACCCTCCCATGCACTACAAGTACCCTCCCATGCACTAAAAGAGCCCTGCCGTGCACTACAACTGTAGTGCACATGTACTTAAAAAGCACTCCCATGCACTACAACTGCACTTCCATGCACTACAACTGCACTCCCATGCACTAAAAGAGCACTCCCGTGTACTTAGAAAAATGAGGAACGGCAGACAAACGGGGAAGGAGAAAATTACCCCATTTCATACTAAGAACGTCAAATTCCGTTCCTCATAAGTGACGTTTCACAAGTACACACACACACTCACACACACACACACACACACACACACACACACACACACACACGCACCCCACCCCTCTCTTTCCCCGCCCGGTACACACTCTTCATCTGTGTTCTTGTTCACCGTACTTTGTCAGTATGGAGTATTTAATGAAAACTTTCCATGGTTTGATAGTGAATGTGAAGAGAGAAGGAAAGAATTTCTTAAATCTAAAAATGCTTGTAGAAAAAATACAAACTAATTCCTTAAGGAAGTTAAGCACAAAGCAAGCAATAATAATAAAAGACTGTTAAGAATGTCATTTAAAAAATATCAATGGAATCTAATTAAGAAAATTAGAAAATTGAAAAGTAATGATCCAAAATGCTTTTGGAAGCTTATAAATGGTACACACACCGAAAAAAGGGACACATATGGTAAAATAACATGGGAAACTTTTTTTTGAACATTTTAAGAAAATTTCCGATTCCGATGTTGAGAATGACACTCTTGACCAGAATACAAGCATGCGCGACTCCAATACACATTTTCTTCTTGATCAACCCTTCAAGGATGAGGAAGTTAAAGAAGCTATACGTACTTTAAAAATTAACAAAGCTTGTGGAATAGATTATATAACTAATGATTTTCTGAAGTCGGTCCCTTATGAAGTCATTAAGTTGATAACTAAATACTTTAATATTGTACTACAATCTGGTAAAGTGCCCGAGGATTGGACAATAGGAATTATTAAGCCTCTTTATAAGCAGAAGGGAGACAAAGACAATGCAAATAATTATCGTGGAATATCTATTTTGAGCTGTTTTGGTAAATTGTTTACAAGCTTAATTAATAAAAGACTGGGTTCTTTCTTGGAGACTAGTAATGTTTTGGGTGAAGAACAGGCCGGATTTAGGGGTGGATATTCTGTTTCTGATCATATATTTACTTTACACTCTCTTGTAGAATTCTCCCTATCAAAGAAAAAGCGTTTGTACTGTGTCTTTATTGATTATGAAAAGGCATTTGACTGTGTTAATCGTTCTTTGTTATGGCAGAAATTATTAGATTCTAATGTAAACGGAAATATACTGCATTTAATAAAATACTTGTATAATAAAGCAAAATCACAGGTACAGTGGAATGATACTCTTTCTGATTATTTTTCTTGTAAAACAGGTGTCAGACCAGGTGAAAACCTGTCTCCGTTATTGTTTGCTGTATTTTTGAATAATTTAAAAAGTGTCCTTGGTGAAAAAATAATTGGTCTAAGAACTGTTAAGTTTGCAGCATCGGATATTTTTCTCGATGATGACTATATTAAGACTCGGGATAGAATGTTTATTTTGCTATATGCCGATGACACTGTAATTTTTTGTGACTCTTCTGCTGAATTACAGTCTTCTTTAGATGCTATGCACTAAATACAAATTAAAAGTCAACGATGCTAAAATTAAAGTCGTTGTTTTTTTCAAAAGGCAAAGTCAAAAATCTACCTAATGTATTTTACAATGGTGTTAAATTAGATGTAGTATGTGATTTTCAGTATCTTGGAATTAAAATTAACTATAATGGTAGCTTTAAACCAGCCCAGAAAAATGTATATGATTGTGCCTCTAAAACTATGTTTTCTCTTTTAAGAAAAATTAGAAAGCTTATGTTACCACTAGAAATTCAAATTGATCTGTTTGAGAAAACTATTGTCCCTATTTTGTGATATGGATCAGAGATATGGTGCCCTCAAATGAGTGACCTTGCCACTAAACTGCAACTGCGTTTTTATTAACTAATTTTAAAGCTAGGTAAGTCTACACCTTCTCAAATGATTTTTGGTGAATTAGGGCAGGTTCCTCTGGAGTTGCAGGCAAAGCAAAGAGTGTTAAATTTTTGGTATAAGCTTGTCCAGTAACAGTAACACATTGTCCAGCGTTATGTACACTTTTTTGTTTCATCTTGATTTGTATAAAGGTTATAAATCTTCATTCCACGGTTCTGTGCGGAAAGAGTTAAATAATCTAGGACTTGGTAATCAGGGGCTATCCAATATTTTGCCTTCTGCTTCAGTTTTTAAGTGTACAATTAAACAACGCCTACATGATCAGTTTATTCAAGGCTGGTTCGAAAAAATAAACAATAATGAATTTTACTACAATAATTATCGAATGTTTAAGCTACAGTTTGAATTTGAAAAAATATTTGCTTGTTCTACCAACAAATCTTGCAATATCTGTTCTAAAGTTTAGGACACTTAACCACAGAATTCCAGTGCAGAGAGGCAGACATTTTAACATTCCTAGACACGAACGTGTATGTCAAAAATGTAATAGTGGCGATCTTGGTGACGAGTTTCATTATTTATTTTTGTGTTCACATTTTTGTAACTCGAGAAGAGAATTATTAAAATCATATTATTATAGATAACCCGATGCCATCAAATTTCAAGAATTATTGTCATCTAATAAAAAGTCAGTATTATTAAAGCTTGTAAGGCTAATGAAATTAATTATTAAACAATTGTGGCGTTGTTATCCCACGTCAAAAATTAATTAGTAAACAACTGTAACGTTGTTATCCCATGTCAAAAATTAATTATTAAACAATTGTAACGTTGTTATCCCATGTCAAAAAATAATCTAGTTCTGATATTTACAGATTGTGTGTAACAAAAACAATTTCAGTAGTTTGTCATTGATATGTTTAGATTGAATTGCATTGTTAGTTATGATTCCTAGTTGCTATCCCCAATAAATTTATTTTTTCCTCTTTTCCCCTCTCAATCGTTCCCCTCCCCACCCTTCTGCAATCCCTTTGTGTACATAAATAGTTTTAATTTAAAAAATTTAAAATGTTACGTAATTAATTATTTTGCATTTTAACGATGTCCATGTGCCCTTAATGGGGTTTTTTTCTGGAATAAACTTGGCTTGCCTTGCCTTGCCGTACTTTGTCAGTCTGGAGTATTTAATGAACAGATGGCAGGTTGTAAACCCTCTTGCAACAAACAGTAAATCATTGACAATTATTTTTGGGCGAGACAGAGAGGTGAGTGTGAGTGAGTGTGTGTGTGTGTGTGTGTGTATATGTGTGTATGTGTGTGTGTATATGTGTGTGTGTATGCGTACATGTTTGGTGGGAGGGGGAAGAGAGTGCATTTCTCTCTTTATCTCAATTTATTGACGAGGAAAATCCAGAGTTGTACACAGCCTTCGCGAAGCTGGCCTTTAGAAAAGGGACGCTACTTTCCCCAAATACCACGATATGGGCATTTTCTCGCTAAATTGACTGAGATGAGCAGTGCCACCAACTTTCATCTGCTCGCCGTTTATCACGCTTGAAACATTCGTAACAGACAGATTGCATCATTTGTGGTCTTTCTTGTCAGTGTGTGACTACATCAAATTCCGTTCCGCCCCAAATATTTGGTTCTTTATTTATTGCTGTTGCAAAGGGCCAAACAAGCGTACATGATGAACCACAAGTGTCGACCATCCCACAAGAAATACCGCTGAGCACTTACATTTTCCAGTGGAGATGAGGACAGTGAATCATCTTGTGTCTTCAACATAGGCAGACTCGTGTAAGCTGTCGGCAAATAAGTGACCGTTCTATTTTTCTTTCAACACTTTTCCACTGCGTTCATCGTTGACGGTCTCAATTCATGCTTATGGAATGTTTTTCAATATTCACTCGTTAATGCGTGTGAGGACGCCTGAAAGGGGGGGGGGGGGAATGGAGAGAGAGAGAGAGAGGACAGGCGGAAAGAAAAATACGGGTGGGGGAGATACGTGTCCAACCCAAAATATTTCACATTTTCACATTTCAATACATCTTCTTACAAAACAACGACAATACATCTTCTTACAAAACAACGACAATACATCTTCTTACAAAACAACGACAATACATCTTCTTACAAAACAACGACAATACATCTTCTTACAAAACAACGACAATACATCTTCTTACAAAACAACGACAATACATCTTCTTACAAAACAACGACAATACATCTTCTTACAAAACAACGACAATACATCTTCTTACAAAACAACGACAATACATCTTCTTACAAAACAACGACAATACATCTTCTTACAAAACAACGACAATACATCTTCTTACAAAACAACGACAATACATCTTCTTACAAAACAACGACAATACATCTTCTTACAAAACAACGAGAATACATCTTCTTACAAAACAACGACAATACATCTTCTTACAAAACAACGACAATACATCTTCTTACAAAACAACGACAATACATCTTCTTACAAAACAACGACAATACATCTTCTTACAAAACAACGACAATACATCTTCTTACAAAACAACGACAATACATCTTCTTACAAAACAACGACAATACATCTTCTTACAAAACAACGACAATACATCTTCTTACAAAACAACGACAATACATCTTCTTACAAAACAACGACAATACATCTTCTTACAAAACAACGACAATACATCTTCTTACAAAACAACGACAATACATCTTCTTACAAAACAACGACAATACATCTTCTTACAAAACAACGACAATACATCTTCTTACAAAACAACGACAATACATCTTCTTACAAAACAACGACAATACATCTTCTTACAAAACAACGACAATACATCTTCTTACAAAACAACGACAATACATCTTCTTACAAAACAACGACAATACATCTTCTTACAAAACAACGACAATACATCTTCTTACAAAACAACGACAATACATCTTCTTACAAAACAACGACAATACATCTTCTTACAAAACAACGACAATACATCTTCTTACAAAACAACGACAATACATCTTCTTACAAAACAACGACAATACATCTTCTTACAAAACAACGAGAGCAATGTTTTCTATGTGAGTAAGACGTCAAATTAATTGTTGTATTCTTGTTGTTGTTGTTTGGTTGTTTATATGGTTGTTGTTGTTGTAGTTCTTCTTCTTCTTCTTCTTCTTCTTCTTCTTCTTCCTCTGAAAATCCTTACCGGGAAGAGAGGGGACTATAAACTGATTAAATAAATAAATAAATCCCTATACACACTGCCACAATTTGGGTCATTGAGCTGATTGCGCTGAACAGGTCCAAACGGACGAGATTATCAACCGAGGTCTAGTTAGTCTGTGCAGCCTGCATTTCGCCACACGGACTTTAAAATAAGCTCCCTACGCTCATGTTCTAGACGGGCGAAGCGCCAGATGCACAGACACACCAAGCAAAAGCACATCCATTTTAATTAATTTTTTTGAGGATTTTTATAGCGCACTTATCTCGCCGTACTTGACCAGACTCTAGGCGCTGGCCGATACAGGATCTAACTCAAACCGCCCGAGACGCCCACCCGCTGCCTATGGGCGCATGGTCTGACGCCCGGACAACTGAGCACTATCCTGGCCAGCCAGGGATGAGGGAGAAGGACCAAGTGCATGCGGGGTTGTGCTCTTGTTATCGGCACTCACCCGTCTAGGACATGAGCGTCAGGATCTTTAAAGTCCGTTATGATGGAATGTATGCGACACACAGACTAGACCTCGGTTTATACTCTCATCCGAAGGAGTAGGAAACGGGAGTAAAGTATCTTTCCCATGGACACAACACAATGGCCCGGACAGGGCTCGAACCCAGATCCGCAAGCCAAAGCACTACCATTAGGCCACCGTGCCTCTCTCCTTTCTCCTTGCGGTCCTTTACACCTGCTCAGTTGTCTGAGGCTGTAGACCGTGCTCATCAAGCAGTGTGTTGACGCTTTAAAAGCAGATTGTGTTTTCGGCCAGCGCCTTGAACAACTCTTTGAACTGGTAAAGCGCTATTCACACACACACACACACACACACACACACACACACATACATATATATATATATATATATATATATAGAGAGAGAGAGAGAGAGAGAGAGAGAGAGAGAGAGAGAGAGAGAGAGAGAGAGAGAGAGAGAGAGAGATCGAAGTCGAAGTCGAAGTCGAAGTCGAAATTTTAATGGCAAAAAGCCAACAATACAGCTCATATGTCAGAGTTGGACAATTTCTGTTGAAAAAAAGTTAACACACACATGCACACGCACGCACACCCACCCACCCACACACCCACACACCCACCTACACACACACCCACCCACAAACACACACACACACACACACTATGCCATGACCAGACAGTGCTTGAAATACCTAAGTGCTCTCACGTAACAATGGCAGTCGTTGAGTTTAATAGAGCTTGCCTCCTTTTTTGAATCATCAGAAAAAGGTAAGCCTACTTGCAGAAATTATACTGCGTGTCGTTATTCTGTCTTTTTAATAAATTGACATGCTGCAACCGCAGTGAAACATGTCTCGATATGACTAAACATTTCTGACGAAGTTCTGTATACAATGGGCACTGAAAAATAACATGAATTTTGTTTTCCACTGCCTGTGGACAAAAGGGACACAATTGTTTCGCAGGGTTTTCCGAAAAGCGGAACTTATGCGCATTAATTTCCGTTACCCCAATCCTAAACCTTGCGAGAGTTCTCAGATAATTACTGGTATGCAGAGAGTCAATATATTTTTCACGCTCGAGATAAGTTTTAAAGCAGTTGCACAACTGAAAATGCGTACTATTTTCCAAATGGGAAAACCATTTTTGGCAAAAACAATCGAGAGAGAAAGAGAGAGAGAGAGAGAGAGAGAGAGAGAGAGAGAGAGAGAGAGAGAGAGAGAGAAAGAAGAAGAAGAAGAAGAAGAAGAAGAAGAAGAAGAAGAAGAAGAATGGAACGCTGTATGGGCTTCCGATACAGCGAACTACACCCTTTGTCATATTGTGTGAATCATTTGAATGGCAAAGAAGCTTGAAACGGGACACCTTTAAGATAAAGCTACTCTATTGTATGTCGACGAAAATCAAACAAGTGGGTATATGAGCACGCAATATCCGTGGTATTACGCCCGGACTATTGTTCGTTTTATTAAACTAATTTTCCTCGCGGCAGATAGGCTCCATGGTAAAACGCTTTGGCGGGCGTACGAAGTCTTCTTTTTCCATCCTGGGTTAAGTGTCGACTAGTCTGGATCTTTAATAACAACCATTTGGCGAGGGGTGGGGGGAAGGGGTAGAGGTGTGGAGTGTGTGAAGGGAGGGGGAGAAGGGGTAGGCAGAGTAGGGGCGGGGGTGGGGTGGGGGTCAGCGTATCTGAGTGGTAGAATGCTTGCCCAGCATGCCAAAGATCAGGTTCAGGGCACCAGTAGTCAGGAATAATTTGTTTCTCCTTACAGGGTTCGACACTTGGAATTATTTGTTTATTTAGTTCAAGCATATACTTTCGTTTTGGAGCAGGGAGGGGGACTTTGATCGACTTTTCTGTTGGTTTGTCGGCATGTCACCGAGTCTGAGTGTGCGTTCGTCTGTCAAGTTTCTGCGGCTGATGAGTTTCTCACTTTCTATGGATCATTTTAGGACCTTTTTGCTGTGCGTGTGTGTGTGTGTGTGTGTGTGTGGGTGTGTGTGGGTGTGTGTGCGAGCGCGCGCGCTCTTCTTTTGCGGCTTAGAAATAACTGCTGCTTGTGTATGACTGAATTCCTGATTTTTTTTTTTATATTTAGGGGATGCGGCTTATATACCGACGCACACAATAGCCCGAATTTTACGCTGACTGAATTTCATGCTGACCCTGCAGTAGAATTCATTCATTGTTTTACCTTCGTGTTCTACCAATGTGTTGGTGTGTTTCATCGTATGTTGATAGTGACATGTACTGCACCCGATGTTCCTGGCAATGCTGAAGGGCAAATATAAAGATCTGTTTTCTGAAGAAACCCAGTAGTAGATCTAAATAAACAGACCTATATTTAGATCATCAATTGTCTAGGTGGCTGAGTTGTTTGGGGCGTCAGAAATCGTAGAGGGTCAAGCAAGTCGGCGTGTTCAGTTGGAAAAATCAGTCAATAAAGTTCGGTCTTGATTTCGGGCACCGCCTTGCGTAGCTCTTTGAGCTTGGAAGCGCGCTAGGTCTACATTAAAACCTTTGACTCTAGCGTGTACATCGTGTCACCTCACAAAACTGGCTCAGAGGCAAAGGAATTCCCCCAAGGTCACTTTCGGACGATACAACTCTAAAGGTTGCGGGAAAATGTTGACTTCGACTTTCCCTTCAAGATTAGGCGTATGTGTGGTGGCATTGTGCTCAGAGAAATCTGTTATCAATAGACTTCCTTCATTAGCATAATGTTAGCATATCAGCTGTCGCATTTGCATAATTTCCACTTCAAACTTTGTATTATTGAGTCAAAAGTCATTGTCAAGGAGTTCACACATTAAAAAAAAAAATTACGTTGGACTTATGTGTGCTAATGACAGCAAGCCCTAACTTCATCTTTCATCCATACAATCTTGCTATCATCATCATCATCATCATCATCATCATCATCATCATCATCATCATCATCATCATCATCATCATCATCATCATCATCATCATCATCATCATCATCATAATAATAATAATAATAATACAGGATGCAGTCACGCGCTTTTGTTGACTGAACGGAAAAAGCAGCAATCTAAAGAGTTCACAATTACAGAAGGCGAAATACAAATCTAGTGTTATTGATAAGATTATATAAAAAATACACTTGCAAAGAACAACATTTTAAGAACTTAAGAAAATATTTTTGTCATTATTTTTTTTATTTGTTTGTAAATTGTATTTATTTATTTATTTATTTATTTATTATTTATAATAATAATAATAATAATAATAATAATAATAATAATAATAATAATAATAATAATAATTATTATTATTATTATTATTATTATTATTATTATTATTATTAATAATGTATTTTTTAAATGTATTTTTTTTGGTGGGTGTAGTGTGTGGGGATGGGTTTATTGTTGTTTGTTTTTTCTACGTAGGCCAGCAATGAGAGAAAACAGGATTAGGAAAAAAAGCACCCAAAATTATGACTTCACCATGATATCACAGGATATCTATACTTTTTTGTTATCTGGTAGGGTTCACTATTTCCTAACTAATTGCCACGTTTGAAAGAAATTCTTCCATTAGTTTCAGAGAAAAGTGCGTAAATATCCCCTCCGGACGGACCCCGGACAGACGCCGACCGATCTGGCAAAGCCAAAATCAATAGTTCCCAGAGTTTTACAGCTCCGGAACTAAAAAAAGAGTCTGAATAGTATCAGTCAGTAGCTGTAGAAAATCTATTTGAGAGCCTCCAATAAGCTGTTGATTGACTAGCGTTCATATACAATATCGCCAAATAGATAGCGTATCATAAGCTCTTTGGTTGATATACAATATCGCCAAACGCAGGCTTGTGGCGCGTGTGTGTGTTCGCCATTCGATGTTGATCTAGCTACTTTGGCGTACCGTGATTTATTTTTCCCTATCACGATACATCATGCAAACATAGTGCTCCCCACACTCCCTCAGGCATGCATCACACTAAACACGAACTACACATGGGGAGCGAAAGACACACAGGCAAACCATCTACCCGCTATGCACATTCTTTACTGTCAAGTGACTAACTCTCTCTCTCTCTCTCTCTCTCTCTCTCTCTCTCTCTCTCTCTCTCTCTCTCTCTCTCTCTCTCTTTCTCTCTCTCTCTCTCTCGGTATTTTATGTGGCAATGCGTTTCTCTCTTTGCAAGCTTATCACACTGTAGCGCTTGGTGTTTATTATCTATATATATAAATTGCTTAGCCGGAAGTCCTTCTTCGCCTCTACTATAAAGTTTGTCCGGTATGGACGCTGATCTGGGCAGGTGCTGAGCCCTGCGGATCGGCCTGCTGTGTGCTCAAAACCAGCGAAATCGTTATAGCTGACATTTCCTTACCGAACGTTTAAGCGTTTCTGAGATAAATAAATAAACAAAATGTCCACAAACTGCAATAGCCTCATTCCGCGCGCTTCCATTAAAAATCAAATTGAGGTTTCAGCATGTTTTCCCATATAGACCAAAAAATTGATTATGTTTGCGTGAAGCCTTGATAGCTTAGTTGGTAAAACTTTCGCCTACGGTTTCGGGCGACCCAAGTTCGAATCTCACGCGGGCTATATTTTTTTTAAATGGTTTTTTTTTAACACTACAATATGGATATTTTTCTGTTTAATTTAGTCTTTTTACCTTTAATTTATTATTATTATTATTATTATTATTATTATTATTATTATTATTATTATTATTATTATTATTATTATTATTATTATTTATAAACTAATAATAATAATAATAATAATATATTATTATTATTATTATTATTATTATTATTATTATTATTATTATTATTATTATTATTATTATTATTATTACTATTATTACTATTATTTTTATGATTATTATTATATCTTATATCAAATTTTCTTTTAAAACCTTGGTGTTTTTTATGATTTCTATTTGTATTATTCTATATTCAATATTACTATTAGAAGTATTATTATTATTATTATTATTATTATTATTATTATTATTATTATTATTATTATTATTATTATTATTTTTATTATTATTATTATTATTATTATTATTATTATTATTATTATTATTATTATTATTATTATTACCAAGGATTGGGATGGGGTGGTACGTGTAGGTAAAAGGAGGCTACGGGTAGGTTTAAAGGGGCATGGGTAGGCATAACGGGGATACGGGTATATATAAGGGGGTATGGTGATGGTCGATTCCTATATGCTTTGGTGTTGGGGACGTAAATTTAATCCAGAACAGAACAGTCGATTCCTTTCATCCATACCTGTGAAACGATCAACGGGGAAGTATCAAGGAGGGTACAGGTAGGTTACAAGGGAAGTACGGAAGGTATCAAGGGGGTATGGGGAGGTATCAAGTGGGTTCGGGGAGGTATCAAGGGGGTATGGTGAGGCATCATGGGGGGGACGGGGAGATATCAGGGGGGGGTATGGGGAGGTATCAAGGGGGATATGGGGAGGTATCATCGTCCAAATGAAACTCGCAGACAACAGTTGTCTCTCTGTCTACATTTTAAACAGCAACCTGTGTACCCTGGCTTGCCAGGGTACAAAACCACTAGTTAATAATAATTTATTTCATTGAAAAAAAATCTACGCCTTTCCCTCAGGAAGAGCTCAAAGTGCTGTTACAGCCAGAGAAAAAAAACACTTATACACAAACAAATTCCCAAAACAATCCATACTCTAAGAAGAAAATGTGTAACAGAATCAAAAAGCACTGTTTCGTTCTTGGATGCGAAGCGGATTTTTTGCTGTTAAGTGACCCTCTCTCTCTCTCTCTCTCTCTCTCTCTCTCTCTCTCTCTCTCTCTCTCTCTCTCCCCTCCCTCCTCCCTCCCTCCCCCCTCCCTCCCTCCCTCTCTCCCTCCCCCTCCCTGCCTTCCTTCTTCTCTGTCTCTCTCGGTACTTTATGTCACAATGCGTTCCCGCAGATGAACGCGTCGCCGGTACAGGGCTGCATTTTAAACGTAATGTCACGTGACCCAGACGTGACACGCATCTATCAAGTGGTGTGGCGTGACGTGACGTGCAGGATAAGTGTATGCTGGGATGTACGTGTGTTGGCGTGCACACTGACAGACACACTGACAGCCACACCGACAGTCAGACATGCACTCAGATTTGTAGACCTGCAGGTTGTAAATAGATCCGCACTGCATTACACTGTCACGTCGTCTTCTTCTTCCTATAATCGTATACTAATAGGAGCAGTCACATGAGTCCATCAGTCAGTCCCACTCGATCGCGAACCGTTCATCCGATCAAGATGATATTTGATACGTTGACGTTTCATAAATTTAGAGTCCACAACACATAAGCATATAGGAGACTATATGATATTTGATACGTGTACACATCTCCTTATATAGCAACTTTTTTTTTTTTAGACCAAGAGCTATTCAAGGCGCTGACCGATACACCATCTCACTCAAGCAGCCACAGGCGCCAACTTGCTGCCTCCAGTGCATCGTCCGACTTCCACAGACAACTGAGCACAATCCTGAGCGGCCGGGGATGAGAGAGTGGATCCAATGCTTGCTGTTTTTTTTATTATCCTTACTTCTCTAGAGCATGAGCGTCAGGATCTTCAAAGCCCATGCGATGAAATGCGTGCGTGCACGGACTATACTCTCCATTGTCAAGAAGTAGGCTTACGCATATGTCAGACCGACATTGATTGATTGATTTATTGTTGCTTTAGGTCCAGCGGACTCTTCCGAGCCAAATCACGACCGGGTCAGACCGACAAGCGCCTATGGACAAGCATGCATTGCAATTCTCGCAAGTCAGATAATAAACTCACGAAGATATGTAGCCTATACAAGCATTTAGATGGATAGCCAGAACGATCTACGCGTAATTGTGTAGGCCAGAAGATAAAAGATACAAGATGAGTTAGATGAGTTAGTGTCCTCATTTTTACATCAGGAAATTTGACATGCAGGAATTATGTCCTGTTACAGTAAAACGCATTCTTTATTCTTCAAAGGGGGAAAGTCGTGGTGACATCAGAGGGCATTATAAGCATAGTGCAGCTCTCTATCTGTGTGTGGCTTTTCTGTTTGCGCGTCTGTCATAATATTATGTATGGGTTGCGCCATTGCAAGCAAAGCGTGGTATTGTCAATAGACATCAACTACTGAGCTCAGCTACGCCAAAGGCTGCTTGCAGTGCTGCTTTATTATTAGCTGCACTTTTTTTTTCGGCCCCCGCCCCCTTCTTCCTTCCCCTCGCCATCTCTCCCTTAATTTAAAACGTTCACAATTGAGTCTTTATTTACAACTTCCTTAACACAACTAAGAGCTATGGCTTTTTTAAAAATTATTATTTAAACCAGTGACATGCCCTCTCTATTTCTGTCTTTGCCTGTCAGTGTGTGTGTGTGTGTGTGTGTGTGTGTGTGTGCGTGCGTGTGTGTGTGGGGGGTGGGGGGGTGCGTGTGTGTGTGCCTCTCACACTCTGTATTTCTGTCTGTTTCTGTCTGCCTGTTTTTGTCTGTCATTCTCTCTCTCTTTCTCTGCCATTCCCTCTCTGTCTCTCTACCCCTCCCTACCTTACTCTCACTTTCTCTTTCTCACCTTTCCATTCTCTTTGTCTTTCTCTGTCTCACCCCTTCCCACTCCCTCTCTCCCTCTCCTTCTCATGCAACCACTCCCTATCTCCTTTTTTGAAAGAATAATCGGCTGGTCGCGTTTTATGTTGAGTAGCCGAGAAGTAATGGCTTTATCATGTCCTACTGGCAGTCAGACACTCGTCTTATTCTTTCATCTGTACCATTTAATTAGTCATTAGTTCGCCTCATCAACACACACACGCACACGCACAGAACTGCACGCGCGCGCACCCTCATACATACATGCATACATACATACACAAGACACACACACAACCACACACACATACACTCAAACACCATATACTCGCGCTTATACATACACGCAAACATACAGACACGCATGCACGCACACACAATCACACACAAACACACCACACATAAACACACACACCACACACTAACACACATACATACACACATACATACATACATACATAATACAAAATACAGAATACAGAATGTATTCCAGCAAGTGACTTTACACAAGGAATTTACTACGATGTTGGTAAACACGCACTACAGGCACACAGTCCAGTCGTCATTCCTTTAATATATGCATCACACCATTATAAAATACACATCCTTTGGTTGAAAACTTGGAGTGACAGGGTATAATTCCTAATGACACATGCATGCATACATACATACATACATACATACATACATACATACATACATACATACATACATACATACATACATATATTACATGCACAAACACACGCACTCGCACGAACCAAAACGAACACACACATACGCAACCGTGCACTCACACACACACACACACACACACACACACACACACAAGGAACACACACACACACACACACACTTGTAATGCCAAACTAGAGGATCTGGTCTTGATAAGCTTTCCTTTTATCCAAACACTGCGAATGTGTGTGTGTCTTTCTGTCTGTCTTTAAAAAGAAGTGTGAAAGGAAACAAGTGGTGTAAAATGTCACCTGACAGATCCCAACCTTTGATAAGGTTTATGACAGAGCAGCTGTAGTGGAAAGTGAAGATTTTGTGCAGCACACCGCCATTCACATCCACAACTGTTAGCATCCCACTTTCCTGCTAGTATGTCTGTTTGCATGTCGCTGTCTGTCTGTCTGTTTGTCACGGTGTCTTCCTGTCTGTCTGTCCATGTCTGTCTTTCTTACTGTGTCCTTGCTTTAGTTAGTGGGCGCTACTTAATCCTTTCACAGCGCTTTGCTCATCTTCCGTAGTCTGCATGTGGGGAAAGCTGGGGTGTTGGGGACGCAAAGCGTAGGGGTGGAGGGTGAATGGGGTAGGGGGAAGAGAAGGGGTAGGAGTGTTTGGTGTGTGGAATGACTGCAGAAGAAGGAGAAAAACAGGTTTTGACATATCGACGTATCCTATTCTGGCTATTGTGGCCATTAAACAAAATTCCTACTCATCATTATTCTCTCTCTCTCTCTCTCTCTCTCTCTCTCTCTCTCTCTCTCTCTCTCTCTCTCTCTCTCTCTCTCTCTCTCTCTCGCTTTCGTACAGGGCCACGTCCAGAGTCACGCCAACGAAGCTGTCGATGGTCACGTCAGCGAAGCAGCACGGAACCACGTCGGCTACGAGGCGAACCAGGGACTTTCAGGCGAGACCAATGGGCGAACCCAACCAAGTAGACAGCCTCCCAAATCCACTCCTACCAGAAGCCTGCGCTCGAAATCCACAGGGCGCCAGGCCAGTAGTAAAGATAGTTTGAGGCCTATAACCACACGGTAAAGACTCGGAACAGTCGGTCAGTCGGGCATGAACAGGGTGTTGGCCGGGCCTAAGCTTTTTTTTGCAGATTATGAAAGTATAACAGTTTATGTAAATGAATCTGCAACGGAAGATAAAATGTTACTTACATAGATTTATGACGTACCATTTTGGCAGTCCTTTGCTTACTAGTGATACTGTTCTGCGCTTTTTTTGAATTAGTAGTATTATAGAAAGGGCTGCCCATTTTTTGAATTCCAACAGGTTAGGGTTAGGCCCGGTTAGGACCTAACCCTAACGCTAACCCGAACCCGAACCCTAACCAATGTTGGAATTCTACAAATGGGCAGGCCAATTCTAGAATTGCCCAGATTCCCAAAAAAGCGCAGAACAATAATAGCCTACAGCGTCTTGTTCTTACGAAGCGTCATTTGATGTCGGTTCTGACAGAAACACACACGTCATCTGACTTTTAGATTTCGTTATTTACCTGATCTTGATGTTTTCACAGCAGATGCATACAAACTTCAAAACATGGTAAATTGGCACGTGAAGTTATGGTTCTTATCAAATAAAGTTTTCAGTTTGGCAAGACTGCCGAGGCTCGAATCGTGCGCGTGTGTGTGTCGGGCATGTTGGGGCGTGGTGTGTGAATGCGTGTGCATTGCCAGTGGGCCCAAGACGGATCAATATAAGGCAATTAAAACCTCAAAGCGTCAAAGCATTCTCTCTCTCTCTCTCTCTCTCTCTCTCTCTCTCTCTCTCTCTCTCTCTCTCTCTCTCTCTCTCACTCTCTCACTCACTCACTCTCCCTCTCTCTCCATCTCCCTCTCTCTCTCACTCTCCCTCTCTCTCCCTGTCCCTCTCTCTCCCTCTCCCTCCCCCCCACTCTCTCTCTCTCTCTCGATTAAAAAGTCATGTAGGATTGATAGTTATAAAGTTTATAAATATAAATCGTAAGACCTGGAGAAAGAGAGAGAGAGAGAGAAAGAGAGAGAGAGAGAAAGAGAGAGAGAGATTTTATTATAAGAAGGAGAGACAGAGAGAGACAGAGATAGAGAGGGAGGGAGGGAGGGAGGGAGGGAGAGAAGGTTCGAGACAGACAGACAGACTGAGAGACAGACAGAGGGTTATGAAATGGGTAGGGTGAAAACGGATCGAAACTATGTGTATGGCATGTGATCGATACATTGAGGTAAATCAGGCTGGAGGGCAAACCAAGCTTTCCAGCCTGATATTGTTGTCATGGGCCTGGATTAATATTAGCCACCCCCCCCCCCTCCTTCTCTCTCTCTCTCTCTCTCTCTCTCTCTCTCAAATCTTCCTCGCTCATCTCTCCCCCTCTCCCACAAAATCTGTGTGTTCTACTCACCTCCTAACCTCCCCCCCCCCTCTACACACGTCTTTCTTTGTGTATCTATCCCAAAACTTTACCGATCTCTAATATGTCTCCATCCTATCCTATCCTATCCCGTAACTCGAAGGTCGTTGGGGCACCACAGATGATCGTTTAACCAGCGTACTCCATATTTCTCTTTCCTCAGCAACCCTTCGTCATTGGTGATGTGCTGAGTTTAGGAAATGCCCAGAAGTCTTCTGTAGCACCTCCTCTCCATGCTTTGTATTCTTCGTTGTAGGTCTGCTGTGAGGGTTCATGTTTTGCAAGCGTATAGGAAGATGGAGATGACAACGGAGCGCAGCAGCCTTATCTTGGAATGTAGACTGATGTTCCTGCCTTTCCAAATGGGCTTCAACCTTGTCAGGGCCGCAGTTGTTTGTGCGATCCTGGAGAGGACTTCCTGTCGGGACCCATTGTCTGATACAATGGCTCCTAACTAAATATTTGAAGCTATACATTGCGTTGAGGGATTGGGCTAAGACTTTGATGTCCATGTTGATGCCATTGGTGTTGTTGGTCATCATTGTGGTCTTCTCTGCACTTATTTCCACTCCATAGGCTCTAAAGGTGGTGACAAGCCTCTGTACCATCTGTTCAAGTTCAATGTCATCCGCAAAACGGAGGTTGGAGGTTGCTCTACCCCCTATGCTGACTGTGCCTTCGGGATCTGCAAGGGCATCTGACATGATACCCTCTAGGAAGATGCTGAATAGTGTTGGAGAGAGTAGGCATCCTTGACGCACACGATTGTTGCTCTGAACCAGTTCTCGATGGCGCTGTTGTGGAGGACTGCATTGGCAGCCTTGTCGTACAGCCTTTTGATGACTTCAATAATTTTAGGGCTGATATTGTACACTCTCATGGTTGCCCTCAGAACTCGGTCAAACGCTTTTTTGCAGTTTACAAACACATGACGTAGATGTTGTTGGTGCTGTAGGTATTTTTGGCAGATTATTCTGAGATTGAAAGTCTGTTCATTGGTACTTTGCCGTGCCCTGAATCCTGCTTGTTCTTCAGCTATGATTTGTTCAGCTTGGGGTTTCAACCTGTTGAGTATTATTTTCAGGAGGACCTTGCTGGGATGGCTGATGAGGCTGATGGTGCGGTAATTTTTACACTCCTGAAGTTTACTCTTTATGGGAAGAATGATGACAAGCGACTGGGTCCATGGTGTAGGCCACTCTGCCAGGTCTTGTTACAAATAAAGGTGAGGGCGTCAATAATCGCTTCTCCTCCTGCTTGAAACAATTCCGCGGGTATGTTGTCCACTCCGGCTGACTTCCCCTTTTTGAGCGAGGGCACTGCTGCCTCAACTTCTTATCGGAGAATTGGGAGGATTTCTTCTTCTTGTCTGTTCTGGGGACCTTCTAGAACTGATGGGTCTTCGTTTGGGGTGGGGTTGTAAAGTCCATCTATCCTAGACTTCTTGTTCTTCTGTAAGGTATAAGCCAGACTTCCTTTGGATCGTGGAGACCTTGGGCTGTTTAACCCTTGTCAGCCGCTTCACAGACTTGTAGGCCTTCTTGCTGTTTTTGTTGAGACCGTGGTCTATTTGCTGGCATTGATCTTCTATCCAGTTCTCCTTTGATGTGCGCCATATTTCCCCCGTGGGGGTGCCGGGGTTTTTAGTATAAATAGTATCCCCACTTTGTGGAAATTTAGTGCTTTAAATTCCCACTGTTACTGTCTTTCTCCTTTGTTCTTTCTCATTCCTACTCTGTTCTATCAATCTACTATACTATCTTCTTCCTCGCTGACCAGTCACCTACCTTTTTTCTTGAGAACTCTTCCGGGACAATACTCCTCATTTGTGTATGAGGTCTGCTGGATCAGCTTGGGAATATTGGATGCTTTCTGCCAAATGGTCAATGGGGCTTCCTATGATGTTATTATTTAGCAATGTAGGCATTTTATATGTATGAGTTTTGTTGATATTGTATAATGATGTTTGTATTCTATTGTGTTTTTGTAAACGGGGCTTCGATAAATTAGAGTATAGCCTCAGCGTCCCCTGCGTGGGATGTCTTTATTATAAAGTGACCGGCTAGTAGATTGCCTTCAGTGTTACCACTAGGGTTGTTTCGGCAGATCTTTTATGGGGATCAGGGTGAGTCCTCTTTCACTTCTCTGGTCCTGATTTGGCTCGGAAGAGTCCGCTGGACCTAAAGCAATAACCATGTAATGTAATGTAATGTAATGTAGTGTAATGTGCGCCATATGTTAGACAGTAATTCTAATCTGCTCTTCTGTTTTCTTTTTCTTTTTAAAGGTTAATTTTATTTGTTTATTTGTTTTAGTTTTGTGAATGTGTAAAATAAAAACGTCTGGACTTGAATCGATGACAGGAGCTAAGAATGGGTGTTTGTAGGGGTAGCAGTGTGAGTATAAGGGTGGTTGGTAGGGGTTGTATGTGTGTATGTGGGGAAAGGTATGGGTGCAGTTAAAGGTCTTTAGTTGAAAGCACAGGAGGAGCTGAACTTGAAGCCTTGTACCTACTGGTGCAAGTCATGCATCGCTCCTTCCAAAATAAATTGGCCTAAAAACAGGGCAATTTTGAAATCGCAATTACAATTTTAAAGTCTTCAAATCAAACTAATGGGTGGAGAGCGGGTGAGAGGAGAGAGGAGAGAAGATAGAGAGGAGAGAAAAGCAGAAAAATAAAGAGCTTGTGTGTAGCAGTGTGTGCATGTATATATATATAATAGTATATATATATAATAGAGAGAGAGAGAGAGAGAGAGAGAGAGAGAGAGAGAGAGAGAGAGAGAGAGAGAGAGAGAGAGAGAGAGAGAGATAAACGCCCTTGCTTATGGGAACCCCCTCTATAATTCCATGTAATTTAATCACTTGTAGACGGACCGCTAACCCTAACCCTAACCCGTTTCGAGCGGAATATGTGTAGCACTGCCTTACCCTACCCGTCGAGGCTCTGCCTTACCCTAGCCGTCGTTCCCAGATCGTTTTTTGGGAGCCGCCTTGGATCCGGGAACCCAGCAATGTACCCAGATCCAAGGTGCCGTGTCCGCAGATAACCGTACGAAAACTTTGTAACCGGTTATGTAGGAACATGAATGCGTGAGTGCGTGCGCACTTCTGTGTGTGTGTGTGGAGGGAGGGGGGTCCGTTAGTGTGCTCACCTGTGTGTGTCGGTTGGAAATGTAGCCTATGTAAGTGTGTCTTGTGTGCGTGTGTGTGTGTGTGCGTGTGTGGGTGTGGGTGTGTTTGTGTGTCGGCGAGTGGGACCACGCTACCTTTAATGGAATTTAGCGAACGGGAAAGTGAGAGGTTAACATGTTGGGGAAGGGAGATCATGATAGCATTCTGTGTTCTCAACATGTCAAGCCCTAGTAATCTCCCTTGTCGTAACTATGACAGCCCGAGCGGTAGTAGTTGTATAGTAGATGAACGTCCCCGGACACCGGAGCGTATAGGGGACGTGAATAAGATGTCAAGTTGAATTAAGAAGTCAGTTGAATCGCTAGTAGACTGTAGAAGATGTTCATTGATTGCAGTCAGCAAATCTTTCGTTGCTAGGGAAGTTGGTCTCTATGGCAAACACATGGTTGAAGGCAAAAGAGTACACGTAGTTGAAGAGGCAAAGCAGACACATGGCTGAAGAGACAAAGCAGACGCAAAGCAGACACATGGTTGAAGAGGCAAAGCAGACTTACGGCTGAAGAGGCAGGCGCGCAAAGGCAGGAAGGTTGTCAAATCGCTTGACGTAGGCGAAGGAAGATGTGGCCGCGATGCAGTGACCCACAAGGAGGGAAGGTAGCATGCAGGGAAACCATGGCGATGCAAAGCAACTGCTGTTCGGAGGACGCCACCCTCCGCAGCTGACCGCAGGATTCCCCATGTCGCCCTATCGTAGAAAAAGAAGGAACATGTCAGCTAGGGAGTGAAGCGACAGCAGCAGAGGCATCAGACGACTATTGCCGATCCGCGACCGCCGCCCAGTCGATGGAGTCCTACATAGTTGAAAATGGAAGTTGAAGTTTGTAGCGGAATATTGTTTCGGGATCTTTCCCAGGACACTGTTGCAGCTTTTACTTTCGGGCGCCGAAGAACCGACATCAGGATTTGCAGTTTGTGGGCCAATCTTTCCATCTCCACTGCCGCAGCGCCTGGGGGTCTGAACTCCTCCTAAGGCAGGGCTGCCACCCCTGCCCGACGCAATGCCAGCGAGTGTATGTCCTGGACTGCCACTACCATATATATTGTACCATCCATATATATGGCACCATATATAAGTACCATTCATTATTATTATTACCAGGACCAGTGTTAACCCCACTCGATGACACCCGTATGAGCTGTCTGCCCGAGCGGTTCTTTTAGTACATGCTTTGCGCTGATACTGACCCCTTGCACCCCACCCCACCCCACCCTCGTCTTCTCCCTTCACCTCTAACTGTCACCTCCCCTCCCCCACTCTGAGGCCCGCTACTCACTGTCGTTGACTGTTCCTCTGTTTCGGTCTGTCCTCTGTCTGCCTGCTTGTGTCTGTCTGCCTGCATGTTTGTCTTTGTCTGTCTCTCGGTCTCTCTCCCTCTCTCTCTCTCTCTCAAAAAAAAAAAAGAGGTGGGGAAGGAAGGGGGGGGGAGGGGGCTCGTCTAGGGTTTTGAACTGACATAAACTTGAAATGACTGTGCGTTAAAGTTCTGATCTAGTCCTAAGGTCACACAGTTCTTGTTCCTGTGTTGTCCCCTTCCTTCCTTCCATTGTCCTGCGTTTTGGCAAGTGAAGGAAGACATTGTCATCACTGCAGTAATTTGGTCTACGCTGACAAAATCATTTTGATGGGGTGGGGGAGAAGATAGGGGAGTGGGTGTGATGAGAGAGAGAAGATAGAGACGCCCCTCTTCTTCTGTGTGGGTGCGTGTGTATGTGTGTGCGCGCGCGAACCCACACTGGAGGTCATTTAGTTATTTTTCTTCCCTCTTTACCTCTTCTCTTTTGCCTCGCGTCTTTCTTGGTACATTTGGACAAGCCGCGCCGTTTCAAATGAACGCAGTGCATTGACGTGGTGTGTTGACGTTAACTTACACGCCACATGCCTTTCACAATGAAATTTTAATATTTTTTTGTGTCGCATGCAAGTCTAAAATTTGACACATCTCCATGGTCTGCTAAACTGTCATATTTGACAAAATCACGTTTCCTCCTCCTTTATATCAGGTAAGGAAAGGGACTGCGGTTATTTCTAATAACACGCCGTCTTCTCCCGTCCGCCATATATATCACCTTGGTGGGTATGTCCTGGGTGTATTTGTGTAGCTGGCACTTGACCGTCTATGACATGAGTGTCAGGATCTGTAAAGTCCGTACGATGGAATCGCGTGTGTGCACAGACTGCACCTTGATTTATGCTCTCATCCGGAGGACTTTTTTTATTGGCAGGTTTGACTGTTTTCGGGGCTTACACTCTCGTTATTTGGACGTTTAGATCCAGTTTATGACATCGTTTTGCATGCACAATGTGCTTTTTTCGCGCAGCTTTTGCAAATGTCAAGTTAAAAACAGTTGCACCGGCCGTAATCTTAGCGTCAGTTTTATTTTTCTGCCAAGTTTCCTGTTTTAGTGACCCCCAAATTATTTATTTATTTATTTATTTTTTTATTATTTTTTATTATTTTTTATTTTTGTTTTTGGGATGCATGTTTCCAGTTTATTAGATCGTTTTGCATGCAGAATGTAGGTTTAGCCGACAGTTTACACATTATACAATCAAAGTAGTCGCACCCTTCTTTGAGGGCCCCAGGTGTAATATCAGAAATGTTGACGACAAAGATGTGGTAACTCAGCTTACAGATAAACAGATAGTATTGAACAAAACCTGACGTTAATTTCCTAGCGCTCTAAGGAAATGTTGGCAGTTATTAAATTAACATCCTTGAGACGTTCATTCCCGATAGTATCATGTGGAACTCGCTAGCGCTAAAAGGAATGTAACTTAGCCCACTTGGACATCTGACCGGTGTCACTGGACCGCTAAGTAACCATGCGAATCATATCACTCTTTAACCTACCCTGCATCCCTCCCCTGACACTCGAAGTTGAGACGTAACAGATAGTGTCTCAGAAGAAGGACAGGAGAACAAAGACGTCCGAGAAAAGATTCACGTATTCGTGAGAACGAGATGATTGGATGATGTGTAGATTCTTTTATATCCTCACTACACCCCTGCTTTAACCGGGCAGTCATACACGAAGCGTAGAACCACAAGGGTCAAAACAAAGAGCAAACTGAAGTGAGAAAAAAATCCTCAGCCATCACCAACAGAGTGATAGACTAGAGACAGTTTCTCGATTCCCAGAGACTAGAAGTAAGTTAACACTAGTAGTTTTCTAGTACTTGTATGTTTATATATTATATTGATTGCCATGTATTAGTATGGTCATGTTATATGTATTTACAGAAACCGATTATTGTTTCTGACATGTTGTGCATATTGCTCGATATATCTTAGCCTTAAGATTCAGATATCGCAGTGTGCTTATGGAAAACTCGGCAGGTGTCTGGTGCTATAGACTCCTTTGCAGAGGGCGCCACATACCAATATATCTGAATAGAATATTGTAGCCAGAGTTCTGGATTTTCCAGCTCAGCTCTGGGATGGTTTGTGGAGTCAACGCCTGATGCTTGCTCCCGTGGAAAGAATTTAGTAGATCCCCAATAACCGAAGGGTAAAGCAGTAGTACCCATCCGCTGTCGGGGATCCACAAATTTTTTGCAGAGGGTCCATTCTTCTTGGTTAATGCGCCTGTGCTTAAACCAACGGCGAAAGTTTGAATTTAGCATTTCTGTTCTGACTGGGTGCGATCAAAGAGCTTATTACGGAAAGAGGGGGAACTTCCATTATGTCCTATACAAAAATGCGAGACGCTCTCACGGATTATTTCCCTTTGCTCGGACTGGCTATATTTCATCATCTGGTATATGAATGATCTGTGCGTGGTAACTTATTGAGCCTATGCCATTGCAAAAGAACATTTTTATGGCAACGTTTGCAAAAACCAAACTTTTAACTATCATTATTATTAACATTCCGCTACTGGTGTATTTGTTGTTGTTGTTGTTTTGTTTATGTTTACTTATTGACATTTATTAGGTGCTTTTATGTTGCTTATGTGTGTATGTCATAGATTCGTTTTCTGCATTGGAATTTATTATTTTTTAATCAACAACAGATATTTTAAAATTAAAATATGCATGACAGACTGTTTCATTTATCCGAAACTGTGTAAATCCGTAATCGTGAGAGAGAGAGAGAGAGAGAGAGAGAGAGAGAGAGAGAGAGAGATTAAGGGAAGAGAGAGCCCTGTCATTCAATCAATTAATCACAATAAAGCACAATAACAAAATGTTGTGAATTTAATTTATATCAGGTGTCCCCCTTCCCCCAACACTCTCACCTCCCACATCACTGGCTTAATAACATCAGTCACTTCATGGAAAATAATTAATTAATCAGACAGAACAATCAGAACCTAGACTACAACATTCTACGCAATATAGATCTAATGCGCAGAAATTCACAGATCAGAACAAGGACTGAGTTTCTACATTACATTTTTTTCCCGTTTACACTCAAACGAAAAGGGATTACAACAGATCAAGGACCATTTTTGTGCCTAGGTAAGGGGTTATCTTGCACAGTATTTGATCACGAGGAGAAAACAGACTTAGTCTAATTTAACTTGTTAACATAAGCAGTTTGACGAACTGCCAATCTGACAACATCTACTTTTGAAATGTAAGCACAAATATAATAGTCAAACGACCTAGAAACAACGTAAACAGTGAGCGACCTTTTGAACTTAAACTGTCAGCAAGCAAACAGTTTTTGTTTTAGCACATAGAATAGATATAACATGAATCACTGAAGCATCTCCCCGATTGTTTTAACAACACTGCAGCGGTCTTGGTTTAGGCCTATATAAACACACAAAAAAGAAGTTTTCCGATTGCAATTTACCTTTCTTTGTCTCTTGGAAACTTGAAAAAGAACTTGCCATCACAACTTTTCTTGTATCTGGCATTACGGCAATTGATGGCTGTGCAAAAGTCACCGCCCTGTTTTACTCGGTCGCCTTTTGTCTTTCTGCCACGAGCCATTTTTAGCATGTCGACAAGGGAGCGTAACTCGTATCTTCCGTCTCGCGTTTCTGTACCAAGTTCCCCCTCTTTCTATACTACGCTCTTTATTATATTTTGGGGGGGGCCTGATGTTTGATGTTTTCCAGCTTATGCTTTAAAATTTTTTTTATTAAAGGACATTATTACCTCCCAGTTCTTCCAAGTAGAAAGTGACTTTTTTGGCCGACGGTTTGCCAATTTAAAATGTTACCCCGACACATTCGCCTTAATTTAAACTGCAGATTTATCTCCCCCACCCCCAATCCCATTCCCCCTCCCCGCCAAAATAACAGTTGTAAAGCTTTCCCTCCCCCCCTCCCCCGACACACCCACTTTGCTCCTCCATCGTGCCTCCCTCGCCCTTATATCTACTAGCAATAGTGCCTTTTGAGTGTGATCTAGGCCGTTTTTTTGTAGACACTCTCTGTCTGTCTTCTGTCTGTCTCTCTCTCTCACACACATACTCTCTTTCTCTCTCTCTCTCTTTTATGTCTCTTATCTTATCTTATCTCTCTCCCATTCTCTCTCTTTCGCTGTCTCACACACACATTTTATACTCTCTCTCTCTCTCTCTCTCTCTCTCTCTCTCTCTTTCTCTCTCTCTCTGTTCTTCTCTCTCCTTTTTCACTCCTTCTCCCCTTTCTCTCCTTCTCTTATCTCCCTCTCTTCTCTCTTCTATCTTTTTCTCCTCTTTTACATCCTCCCTTCTCTCCATCTGTCTCTCTCACTGTATTAACTGTACACTGTCACGTTCTCACTGGCGTAAGGTTTTTGCCTGGTTGTAATCTTTATTTGCCCAAGAAAGGCCCACATTAATTTGCATCACGTATCAGATGTTATAACGTGTTTTTTTTGTTTTTTTTTAATAATATTAAATTTATTTCACAATATGACGTGTTTTATGTTTCTGATGCATTTTGATTACGTAACCAAGATATGCATCTCTCTCTCTCTCTCTCTCTCTCTCTCTCTCTCTCTCTCTCTCTCTCTCTCTCTCTCTCTCTCTCTCTCTCTCTCTCTCTCTCTCTCTCTCTCTCTCTTTCAGGATGTAAAGGTTGGGTTTTAGTATCAACGGAGGCGAATAGGTAATGTTGGTTTATGTGACATTTAGCTCATTGATAAATCTCTCTCTCTCTCTCTCTCTCTCTCTCTCTCTCTCTCTCTCTCTCTCTCTCTCTCTCTCTCTCTCTCTCTCTCTCTCTCTCCCTAATATGCACCCACGCACCCAGACGTGCGTGCACACTCTATTTAGATGCGGATTATTAGAGAGATTTAGAGAGATTCACAATTTTATTGACGAGGCCTCCAGCCTGTTCGCCAAGAGGTCAAACACAAAACAACTATAATCATTTAAACAATGCCGGAAATAAACAAATAGGTGCTTAGCACCAATAACGCAAAACAAACATTTCAACTCATTTCCATGGAAAAGCTAAGTAACAGTGGAACACTATTTCAAGACGATCGTTTGTGAGCGGACATTGCATTGTTCGTCGCGTCTTTTTATAGCATAATAAATAAACATTGCTACGGATCTTGTAATATGTTTGTTATAATTTTGTAACAAAAAGTTTAGAGGTGGTTGATGTACATTTGTGTAATGTTTGGAAATATATTTATCTCTTAGATCATCATATTTAGGACAATACAAAAGAAAATGTATTTCATCTTCAATGTGGTTACAAAATGGACAGTTATTGGACATATTACTATATCTTTTGTTTCCATTTATATCAATAACACCCAAACGGAACTTGACAAAAGAATTTCTAAATTTAATTATCGTTATATCAGTGAAATATATTTCAGGCTGTAATACTGATTTGAAAGAGCGGTAAGTAATATACCTATCGCTGTCTCTAAGCTTCGCAAACCAATCTTGATTATAGCAATCTACCATACGTTGCTTCAAATGACGTAAAAATAATATTTCGTTGCCAGCTCCATTTAACCAAACCTCTGAAAACCCAAAATGATCCAGACATTGTTTTATCATGTACACCCAATTTCTCGTGTCAAGCTGATTTGAAGGTTGTCTAAGGAAAGTATTTTTATCCATTTCATAAGCTTGTTTTGGCAACCGATTTGGAAGAAAGGTTTGAAGTTTAAACCAGTATCTAACGGCTCTTATGGTACTATCAATGTATAGTGGATAACGACCTAGCTCTCCATATACCATCATATTCGGGGTTTGGGTGAAACGCGCAAAAAACGTTTACAAGCGAATAAATGAGCAGATTCAATAACAGATGATGCGGATTATTAGAGAGAGAGAGAGAGGGAAACAGAGAGAGAGAGAGAGAGAGAGAGAAAGAAAGAGAGAGAGGGTGAGGGGTCCAGGAAGCACGGACCCCTCCAATCCCATCCCCTATTGTAAAAAAAAATATTAAAAAATAAAAACGACAGCAACAAACGACACACATGTTTCCCTCCCATCCCCTTCCCCTGAAACCTCCAATGCCATTATGGCGTAAGCCCTTGTAGGTAATGTTTTAGTGGTCAAACATCAGGATATTAAGGTTATATCCCTTGCACATTTGTTATGTGTTCACTGACATCATATTCAATAAATGTTATATTACTTTGGATTTTGAATACTAATAGCAACAACAAACCAAGGAAGACGAGGAAGAAGAAGAGAATGTCGTGGTTTGGTAATGAATGTAGACAAAAAAGAAAAATATTTCGTAACACAAAACGTAACCACGCGCGTGCGCGTGTGCGCGACCAGAAGTCAAGAGAAATTAATAAACAGGCGTACAAAGAGAATAAAAGTACGATTAGAAAGAAGTTTGGTCTCTATAGAAAAAAATATGCATACATAAACCTATTTAAGTGGATTAAAATGTAAGGACTCTAACGCGTATTGGAAGTTTTTAAATAATAGTTCAAGTAATATGCCGTGTAATGTAAAATTAATATACCTACCCATGATGATTTTGTTAATTATTTTGAAAACCTTGGTAACATCCTCCATCCTACTGACCCTCTTGATCCTGAAACTAACTTTATAGATAATTCTAGTCTGAATTCCGACATAACAAGTGACGAGGTAAGAAAAGCTGTTGGTAAACTAAAGAAAAATAAAGCCTGCTGTTTTGATTGTATTTTGAATGAATTTTTTAAAATCATCTTGTCCTAAGTTGTTAGATACTATTACTATGTTATTTAATCTTGTTCTAAGCAGTGGCAAAATTCCTGGAGACTGGTCAGTTGGCATAGTTTGTCCACTATATAAAGGGAAAGGAGACACGTTAAATGTAGACAACTACAGAGGTATAACTTTTCTTAGCTGTTTGGGTAAACCTTTTACTAGCATTATTAATATTAGGTTACATTTATTTCTAGAGTCCAATAATTTATTAGGTAATGAACAAGCAGGTTTTAGAAAAGGGAACTCAAAGAAAGAGAAAGATATTTCTCTTATTTAGCACACATACAAGCTCAGAGAGCTTCTCAAGACGCTGGCCGGTAATATCCAGCAATCACAAAATAGTTTGCTGAAGTCAGGATTCGAACCCACGTCGCCCAAGACGCACTTACACAAGTCGTGCGCTCTGACCACTGAGCTATCGCTGCCGCCTGATAATGTTTTTGCACTGTACTGTAATTGATATTTACTTACAAGAAAATAAAATGATTGATTGATTGATTTATTGTTGCTTTAGGTCCAGCGGACTCTTCCGAGCCAAATCAGGACCGACAAGAAAAGAAAAGACTGTTTACTACATTTGTAGATTATAAAAAGGCATATAATAATGTACAGCGTAATATGCTTTGGGAAAAATTAATCAAAAATGGTATTTCTGGAAGAGTTTTGATAGTGATCAAAGATATGTATCAAAAAGCTAAAGCTTATGTTAAAAGCACTAATGGTATATCGTCTACTTTTTTTTTACATGTAATGCTGGAGTGCGGCAAGGTGAGAATTTATCACCTATTTTATGTTCATTGTTTCTGAACGATTTAAGGTCTTTCCTTGCCGAACATATTGATGGTTTATCGTTGCCACGGAATATTGTTAATGGGTTCAATTTCTCAGATGTTGACCAGTATTTTAAATTGTTTCTGTTATTGTATGCTGGTGGCTCAGCCATTTTATCAGAGTCAGCTGAAGACATGCAGAAAGCTCTAGATATTCTTAATTTATGTTGTGCGAAGTTTGATCTGTGTATAAATATTGCAAAAACGAAAGTTATGATTTTCTCCCGCGGTAAAGTCAGAAAGTTGCCTGTCTTTAAGTTTAATGATGTAATTCTTCAAATAGTTTGGGAATTTAAATATTTAGGCACCCTCTTCATTACAACAATAAATTTTAAAAGAACTTAAAAGCCCAGAGCGTGTCAGCTGAACGTGCGATGTATGCACTTTTAAGGAAGTGTAGAAAGTTAGATTTGCCGCTTGATGTCCAGCTAGATCTCTTTGATAAATGTATCAAACCGATTCTATTGTATAACTGCGAGGTGTGGGCTCACGAAAAATTGGAAATATGTGATAGGTTGCAACTAAAATTTTTGAAAATGATCCTTAACGTAAAAACTTGCGCGCCGACTTGCATGGTTTTGGGTGAGGTTGGCTGTATTCCTGTCTTTTTGGATGCCAAATGCAGGTTACTTTGTTTTTGGTATAAATTGTGTATCGATTGTTGTAACGATTCCACAAAAATGTCGGTGCTTATGTTTCGTCTGTGCTCTTATTTGTTTTGTTTTTTAAAAAAGTGGGTATAAATTATCTTGGTTAAATACTATTCGTTCTCTTCTGGACGATCTCGGTGTGTCTTTCATATGGTTGCGTGGTTGTAGTTATTCTTTGAATTATTTTAAGAATCTAGTCAAACAACGCCTGAAAGACCAATTTTTGCAAATCTGGCATCAGAATATAAATGAGCATAACAGTTGTATTACTTACAGAATTTTCAATGAAAAGTTTTGTTTTGAGGATTATTTAGTTAATTTGTCACAATTTTTCAGAATAAATCTGTTAAAATTTAGACTCAGTTGCCACAAACTTCCGATACAAACTCAAAGATAGTAAATATTCCCAGAGAAGAAAGGTTGTGTCCTTTGTGTGATTTAAATGAAGAAGGTGACGAATTCCATTATTTGTTTAATTGTACTAATCCCCTTGTAAAAGACAAGAGATTTTCCCTATTGCCACGGTATTTTAGGAATCACCCACATGTCTTCAAATTAAATCAGCTAATGAACTCAAAATCGAAAAGCACCCTGATAAATTTAAGTGTTCCTATTGGAATAATACTTTCACTTTTTAAGTAGTACAGCATTGTTTTGTATTTGGCTTTTGTTTTGTTTTCTTTTTTTTTCTCCAATATTTGAATACTGTTTGGTGTGTGCTTTACTGTTCTGGCATTCTTTCCCTTGTTCTTTCACACTCTGACGACTGTTGTTTATGTTTTATCTTGCATCTTTATGCGATTGTTCTTTTGAGTGCAAATCTATTTAATAGGGCACTGATTAGAATAGACCCAACGTTTCCCGACGTGTCGTAAGAGGCGACTAACAGGGGTGATGTCAGCACGGCATCACTGGGCGAACGTCTTCTACACAGAAGTCACCGGCCAGGACGGAGGAACCTCATATTACTACAGGTTCAACGACCAAGTGTGCTCGAGGCCAAGGCGAGCCACACTGTATTCGTGGATATCGGCTGTGGCCAACAGCCTGGAGAGGAATGGGCCCTGCCAGGTCTTTCTTGCCCAAGACACACTGCATGATGAACAAAACCATTTACTCCATGCCGGATCGGTCGTCGCCCGGATATACAAGGACCGCGCCTTCCGTTGGCCACCAGGACGGAGGCGATAAGTGTGCTACTGATGGACAACTTAGCAAGATCCGTACCAGAAAAAACATCGTCATAGGAACCTGGAATGTCATGACCCTAAATGCGGAGGGAAAATTAGAAGAACTGGCCCACGAGATGGACCACTATCGATCGAACGTTTTAGGGATCAGCGAACTGCGCTGGAAAGGCATAGGTGAAACAACGACCGACAAAGGCCACAAGCTTTATTTCAGCGGTAGAGATGACAGGCACGAACACGGAGTTGGATTCTTGGTCCACAAGAACATTCTAGCCACTGTCATGGGTTGCCGCCCAGTCTCCAGTAGACTCATTACCATCCGTCTGAGAGCAGCCCCTTTCAACATCACCATCATCCAGGCCTATGCCCCAACATCAGACTATGACGACAGCGAAGTGGAGGATTTCTTTGAAAATCTACAGGCTGTCCTTGAATTGACCAAGTGCCGAAGAAGGACATATTCATAGTGGAAGGCGACTGGAATGCTAAGGTTTGCCAAGATGCGCACCACAACTGGGGAGACACATGTGGACCCCACTGCAACAACAAGACAAATGACAGGGATCTGAGACTGTTGGAGTTTGCCAGATACAACAATCTGATACTGGCAAACACGCTTGGTCTCCACAAAACATCCAGACAATGGACATGGCACAGTCCCGGCGGGGAGCATCACAACCAGATCGACTACATCATGGTCAAGAAACGCTTCTGATCAAGCATCAACATTGGCAGGACGCGCACTTTTCCAGGAACAGACATCGGAAGTTACCACAATCTCGTGATGATGTCCTTCCGGCTCCATTTGAAGAGAGTAAACACAGCAAAGTGCACGAGACTGAAGTTCGACCTGGACAAACTGCAAGACCCGGAGGTGGCAGAAATATTTCAGGCCACAATTGGAGGGAAATTTGCACCACTGCTCATTTTGGGAGCTGGTGAAGTAGATGTCAACACCATGACCACCACCTTCAACTTAGCTGTGACAGATGCCGCCACGGAGATCCTTGGAAAGCACCGGTCAAAGAAGAAACTGTGGATCACACCTAAACTTTTGGACCTGTGTGATAGACGAAGAGAGATCAAAAAGAAAAAGAACACCTCATAGGGAGCTGATGCCTACCGAAAAATCAACAATGAAATCCGAAAAGCCATGCGCACAGCAAAGGAGAACTGGATAGAAGATCAATGCCAGGAAATAGAGAACAGTCTGAACAAGAACAACAGCAAGAAGGCTTACCAGACTGTGAAGCGGCTGACAAGTGTTAAACAGCCCAAGGTCTCCACGATCCAAAGCAAGTCTGGCATATGCCTTACAGAAGAACAAGAAATCTTGGACAGATGGACAGAGTACTGCTCTGATCTTTACAACCACAAACCAAACGGAGACCCATCAGTTCTAGCATGTCCAGATGTTACACTCGTTGTTTTTCTATCAGTAGTTGATTCAGCCCCGATGCTTGAAATCCTGATAGGTGTAACTCAGATTCGTTTATCCACGCAACCCGTTCAATCATCAACAAGGCTGGAGTCGTCGTATGAAGTTTTCCACTTTTATTCAGCACACATCAACAACTGCATACAATCGCTCAATCGCTTTTCACTTTACAATTCTCAACTATCAACTTTCCACTTTTAACAACTTTCTCAACTCTAAGACAACAGCTCTCTCTACTTTCAACTCTCTCTTATTTCGAAACAGTGCGGCACTTATATAGTCTCTACATACTCCAGAACAAGCGAGAATACCCCACATGAAACACCACAACCAATCAGAATTAATTTCATCATCACTGTCTCACGTCATACAACCTTATTTGGAATGGAAGCTTCTATGGTTACCACTAGAATTATCCATACACTTCGATCGATAGTAAACAACTGACTCGAGAAAATTCTCAAATAATATCGAGAAACTAAAATTATCAACATTATACAAAGCTTCTTCTAATAACAACGCAAAATCAAATCAAAGATGAATACACTCTATTACTGCATGCTTAGCAAAATAAAACGATCTGATCTATCGCGCGCGTCACACACGCAAGCCTATCATTGTGCGCATTTCACACGTAAACCTACATGTACCATCGCACGCGTCTCCAACGTAACACCAGAGAACAGAGAAGAAGAAGAAATCCTCCCAATTCTCCGAAAAGAAGTTGAGGGAGCAGTGCAATCGCTGAAGAAGGGGAAGTCAGCGGGAGTGCACAACATACCCGCGGAACTGCTTCAAACAGGAGGAGAAGCGATGATCGACGCACTAACCATTATCTGTAACAAGATCTGGCAGTGTGGGGAGTGGCCTACACCATGTACCCAGTCGCTTGTCATCACTCTTCCCCAAAAAGGTAACCTTCAGGAATGTGAAAATTACCGCAACATCAGCCTCATCAGCCATCCCAGCAAGGTCCTCCTGAAAATAATACTCAACAGGTTGAAACCCCAAGCTGAACAAATCATAGCTGAAGAGCAAGCAGGATTCAGGGCAGGGCGAAGTACCACTGAACAGATTTTCAACCTCAGAATAATCTGTGAGAAATACCTACAGCACCAACAACATCTATATCATGTGTTCGTTGACTTCAAAAAGGCGTTTGACCGAGTCTGGCATGCAGCTCTGTGTTCAACCATGAGAGTGTACAACATCAGCCCTAAAATTATTGAAGTCGTCAAAAGCCTGTATGACAAGGCTACCAGTACAGTCCTCCACAACAGCGCCATCGGAAACTGATTCAGAACAACAATCGGTGTGCGTCAGGGATGCCTACTCTCTCCAACACTCTTCAACATCTTCCTAGAGCGCATCATGTCAGATGCCCTTGCAGACCACCTAGGCACAGTCAGCATAGGGGAAGAGCAATCTCCAACCTCCGTTTTGCGGATGACATTGATGGATTGGCTGGAGAGGAACAAGAACTTGAACAGCTGGTACAGAGGTTGAAAATCTGTTCAGTGGTACTTCGCCCTGCCCTGAATCCTGCTTGCTCTTCAGCTACGATTTGTTCAGCTTGGGGTTTCAACCTGTTGAGTATTATTTTCAGGAGGACCATGCTGGGATGGCTGATGAGGCTGATGGTGCGGTAATTTTCACATTCCTGAAGGTTACCTTTTTTGGGAAGAGTGGTGACAAGCGATTGGGTCCATGGTGTAGGCCACTCCCCACTCTGCCAGATCTTGTTACAGATAATGGTGAGTGCGTCGATCATCGCTTCTCCTCCTGCTTGAAGCAGTTCCGCGGGTATGTTGTCCACTTCCGCTGACTTCCCCTTCTTCAGCGATTGCACTGCTGCCTCAACTTCTTTTCGGAGAATTGGGAGGATTTCTTCTTCTTCTCTGTTCTCTGGACATGCTAGAACTGATGGGTCCGTTTGGTTTGTGGTTGTAAAATTCAGAGCAGTACTCTGTCCATCTGTCCAAGACTTCTTGTTCTTCTGTAAGGCATATGCCAGACTTGCTTTGGATCGTGGAGATTGGGGTGATCCGACAGGAAGTCCTCTCCAGGATCGCACAAACAACTGCTGCCCTGGCAAGGTTGAAGCCAATTTGGAAATACAGGACCATCAGTCTACATTCTAGGTAAGGCTGCTGCGCTCCCTTGTCATCTCCATCTACCTATATGCTTGCGAAACATGGACCCTCACAGCAGATCTCCAACGAAGAATACAAAGCATGGAGATGAGGTGCTACAGAAGTCTTATGGGCATTTCCTATACCCAGCACATCACCAACGACGAAGTCCGACAGACCATCACACAAGCCATTGGACAACACGATGACATGCTCACAGTGGTGAAAAAACGTAAACTTCTTTGGTATGGCCACGTCACAAGATCATCAGGTCTTGCAAAGACCATCCTGCAAGGCTCAGTGCAAGGAGGTAGAAGAAGAGGGAGACCGAAAAAGAGGTGGGAGGACAACATTCGGGAATGGACTGATTTGACACTGAGCGAAACAATCAGGGTTGCTGAGGACAAGGAAAGATGGAGTACGCTGATTAATAACCGATCATCTGTGGTGCCCCTACGACCTCCGAGTTATGGGATAGGATAGGATAGGTATTTATATATTAATGTTTTATTTTATTTTATTTTATTTCATTATTTTCTTTTTTTAAGAGGTGTCACAAATGTTTGAACATTGTTGTGGCTTTTTTTCATTTAGTGCATATGTTATTGTTTGTAGTTAGAAGCTGCTGTGTCTTGTAATATAGTGCCGTTCTTGTAATCACTATGTACATATTGTGTATCCCTATCCCCCCATCTTCCCCCCCCCCCCTCTTGTCTGGCTATACGGCCCCCCTGGACTAGGAGCCTAACTTGATATTTGCTGTTTGATCATTTGTTTGTTTAATAAAAGACAAAGTTCCAAAGAAAAGCTTAGCGTAGTTTTGGGATCCATTTACCCTATCTGACCAGTTATGTGGGCTTGCTATGACTAACACTGATCTTTTACTCTCTGATGTCGTGATCATATTTCACCCTCCATGCCATTTTCCATCCCATTTGATTAGGATTGATCTGTTTGCGTTCAGGATGGGTGAGGAGTGATTATTTATTATTTTATTAGTATATTTTTAATCCGTCTCCTGGCAGTCCAGTAGAAGCAGGGTCAGGTTAGGCTGTGACTTCAAACTCCGGCTGAGCTATAACATATAAAAAATTTTAAAAAAGGTAAGAGGTGGGGTGGGGGATGGGGCAAACTAACGGCTGTTCTATTTTGCTGTCTAGTGGACAACAGAAATGGGCTGAAATAACATAAAAAGATGTAGATAATATTACAAACCATGAAATTTTTATTAGATCTGATATTGAGTTTCGATTCCTAAAAGAACGAGTCACATTAGAAGCCTAATTATTACCAAAGCAACTTACATACAAGACATTTTCCAGGAGTGCCAAATTACTAATGAAATAGTTGCTATCTCCCCCCCCCCCCCCCCTCCCTCCTAATGTCATCTTGGGAGTTAAAAAAGGCGAATTATGATTATGAGTTTAGTTCTGTATCAAAACATTCAGATAAGAATATGGTAGCCATATGTGGCGGAATGAGAGGCGACTGGTGCACGCTTGGGAGAGCTACAAGTGGTGCACAACGACCGGGAACAGGTTGATACTGGACCTTGGTAACTGTTCCAGGCAGTTTTTCACTGTTAAATCAGTGAATGGAGACTGACGGGGTGTAGACAGTGTCGGTCCCTTGCGAACTGAGAAACCATGAGGATATGGTACGTACGATTTGAGCTGTGGGATTTGTGGCGAACTGGGAGGCGACTGGGAGGTGCACGCTTGGGAGAGAGATTGTTTAATTTCTTGGTTAGTCTAGCCTTGGGTGGCTCCTGCTGTGCAGAATCCTTTGGTATGAGCATTCGGTTATGCAGGACAAGGCGACACTCACCCACCCCTCACCAAGAGCATAATCCGTCACTACCATTGCTCCCCTCTCTTTTACGATTGTTCTCTACTGGTGAGACCGGCTTTTTTTCCGAATCAAGGGAAATAACCATGCCTTGTGTAGTTAATCCGTGCTCAAATGCAATGCGATTGTTTCCCTTCCCATTTAGTATTTGCCTGTTATTGTTGATACTACTACTACTACTACTACTACTACTACTACTACTACTACTACTACTACTACTACTACGTCCTGATTTGGCTCGGAAGAGTCCGCTGGACCTAAAGCAACAATAATGTAATGTAATGTAACTACTACTACTACTACTACTACTACTACTACTACTACTACTACTACTACTACTACTACTACTACTGCTACTGCTACTACTACTACTTCTTCTTCTTCGTCTTGATGATTAGTTGTCCCACCGCCGTAGCTCATTGGTAAAGCGTTCGCCTGGCACACCTATGAGAGTCACGTCAAATCAAGTAAATCAACAAATCTCTATTTCACAAACAAGGCGAAATTATGTGTGTTGCAGTGTTAATGGCACATGAAGAACAATGTAAGAAATAATAAATAATATTACTCTGGTAGTTTAGGTCCTTACCCTCTCCCTTCCCCCTCCCCCCACTTCTCCCTGGGATGGCTACTCCCGTCGGCCCTATCGTCCATGGTGGGTGTAGATCTTCATTCATTGATCATTACAATAAACATCACTAAAACAAGTTAGATTGTAAGATGAATCGAATGACTATTTTATTACGCATAATGAATAATTATTTCGTTTATTTGTTCTTTTTTTTTTAGAATCAACTACTCCAAAAAGCATCAATGATCCGACGACAGAAGTGACGACTAAGACGATGGCAGTGGATTCATCCAGTTCCACTGCAACGATCACAACCCTACCGCCGACTGCACCGGCTGAAAGCGGTACAACAGTTGCTGAAACTACTACAGCAAAAGCTGAAATAACCACAGCAGGCGGTACTGAAACATCGCCAGCAGCAGAAGCAACAGCGACAACGATGACGACTATGCCAATCAGTGAATCAAGCAGCATAGCAGTAGATAGTACCACCACTTTACCATATGATACCACTACTATCACTGATAGCCCTACCTCTGATGTTAAGATTTCCACCGTAGCTGCCGATGTCAATGAAACGAGTTCAACATCAACTACGGCAACAACAGCAACAGGAATGACAAAACACGTTATATCAACAGGTATTGTTTAATATAACGTATTGTAATTTAATATCGTGATAGAATTGAAAGGAAGACAACTTCTCCACTAAAGCAAACACATGTCTACTTACTTTTCCGAACACTAATTTAGAAAAAAGCTTCTTCAATTCTGTTTTATAGAAAGTGATATAATCTTATATTATGTCTAATTTGTTCTTGAAATTTAGTTTAATAGAATTTAATTTAGTTTAATTTTTTTCATTCTTCCTACTGTCTGCAGTTTATGAAGTCACCACCACCACCATGTCGCCCACAGGCAACCAAACTGACGTCATGATCACTATGTCAAGCCCCACCTTGACGTCATCCACCAACGTCACTGGGATCGAGATTACTAATGTCATGTCATCAGAAACTACTACAACGCCCTTAGAAAACGTCACTGATCACGTCACAGTCAGTCCCATGCCAACAGATTTACCTATCAACGTCCCTAATTACGTCACTACAACCCCAATGACGTCAGAAAACGCCACCACCGGAATGACGTTTATGAACGTCACGACCTCTGTGCCATTGTCAGATAACGTCACAACGGCGATGATAATGGAAAATTCGACGATGATGATGACTACGATGGAGGAGATGACGACGACGATTGAGAACACACCGACAATGACGCTGACGACGATGTCATCATACAAGACAGTGAAACTGCAATTCCGAATTGAAGATCTGGACTTTGATGACTCGTACAGAGATCGAAATTCCGATAACTATCAGGATCTTCTTACCCAAATCACAACGTGGGTAAGTTTGATTTAATTATTCATTTATTTAATAATAATACTACTAGTCTATCCTATCTATCGTATCCCGTAACTCGAAGGTCGTTGGGGCACCACAGATAATCGTTTAACCAGCGTACTCAATCTTTCTCTGTCCTCATTAACCCTCATGGCTTCGCTCAATGTCAAGCCAATCCATTCTCGAATGTTGTCTTCCCACCTCTTTTTCTGTCTCCCCCATCTTCTGCCTCATTGCACCATGCCCTGCAGGATGGTCTTTGCACGGCCTGAATCTTAGTTTATGACGTGGCCATACTATCGGAGTATCCGTTTCTTCACCACTGTGAGCATGTTATCGTGTTGTCCGATGGCTGGTGTGATGGTTTGTCGGACTTCGTCGTTGGAGATGTGCTGGATATAGGAAATGCCCAAAATTATTCTGTAGCACCTCATCTCCATGCTTTGTATTCTTCGTTGTAGGTCTGCTGTGAGGGTCTATGTTTTGCAAGCGTATAGGAAGATGGAGATGACAATGGAGCGCAGATGGAGTGTAAACTGATGGTCATGTCTTTCCAAATGGGCTTCAAAGTTGTCAGAGGAGCAGTTGTTTGTGCGATCCTGGAGATGACTTCCTGTCGGGACAAATTGTCTGATACAATGGCTCCTAAATATTTGATTTGAAGCTATGCACTGTGTTGAGGGATTGGCCTTTGGCTTTGATGTCCGTGTTGATACCATTGGTGTGGTTGGTCATCATTTTGGTCTTCTCGCACTTATTTCCATTCCAGAAACTCTGGGGGTGATGTCAAACTTCTGTACCAGCTGTTCCTGTTTATCTCCAGCCAACCCATCAATGTCAACCGCAAAAGGAGGTTGGAGATTGCTCTACCCCCTATGCTGACTGTGCCTTGGTGATCTGTAAGGGCATCTGACATGTTGCGCTCTATGAATATGTTGAAGAGTTGGAGAGAGTAGGCATCCCTGACGCACGCCGATTGTTATTCTGAACCAGTTCCCGTTGGCGCTGTTGTGGACTACTGCCCTGGTAGCCTTGTCATACAGGCTTTTGATGACTTCAATAATGTTAGGGCTGATGTTGTACACTCTCATGGTTGCCCACAGAGCTGCATGCCAGACTCGGTCAAACGCTTTCTTGAAGTCTACAAACACATAACATAGATGTTGTTGGTGCTGTAAATATTTCTCGCAGATTATTCTGAGGTTGAAAATCTATTCAGTGGTACTTCGCTTTGCCATGAATCCTGCTTGTTCTTCAGCTATGATTTGGTCAGCTTGGGGTTTTAATCTGTTGAGGATTATTTTCAGGAGGACCTTGGTTTGATGGCTGATGACAGATGGTGCGGTAATTTTCACACTCTGAAGGTTACCCTTTTTTGTGAAGAGTGATGACAAGCTACTGGATCCATGGTTTAGACCACTCTCCACTCTGCCAGATCTTGTTACAGATAATGGTGAGGAAGTCATCACTTCTCCTCCTGCTTGAAGCAATCCTGTGATTATATTGTCCACTCCTGCTGACTTCCCCTTC